>CM031242.1:383824325-384090329 GCA_018340775.1 Taxus wallichiana var. yunnanensis
CCCAACACTACTTTGGTGCTGGCATGCTTAACTACCTGGCTCTGATACCAAATGATTTTCCATCACACCAAAATCTCAAACTAATGGTGGAGAGGGATCTCATCATGTTAATCAGCTGCTACGCCAACACCCTCCCACATGATGGAGTCGGGTATACACCCAATCAAGCCCAACAACATTAGGAGGTAGTGACACTATGAATTTCCTGGGAGGTCACCCATCCCAGCACTACTCTAGGGGCTAGTAACACACTTAACTTAACCTCGTATTAGAGTTGCATGACTTGTCATCACACCAAAATCTCAAACTGATGGTGGAGAGGGATCTCATTGTGTTAAACAGATTGCTACACCAAAAAAGGGATTTCTTGAGTAGTTAGTCATATAATTGGTATAGAATTTATATGACCTATTAAGCTTGTGCATGATGAATGATGAGCTACAATCCTACATGGTGGACTCAAACAAGGACTTTAGTAGTCAATACAATTGGTATAGAATTTTATGACTTGTTAAGCTTGTGTATGATGAATTAAGGACTAAGATAGTGTGTTGATCAAGAACTTTGGAAGGTAGTCTATTTAGGAAAATTTGAGATTAAAAGGACCTAGTAAGTGACAAATTTGAACAAATAAGAGGTGAAGTTGTCATGGAATGAAGGAATTTGGAACTTACATAGTGGTACATGATTCTAATTATGCTCACATAATCCCATGATGATGAAGAGAGCCTTGAAGCCAAATCATGAAGAAATAAATGTATGAATTTACTTCAAAAGGTCAATATGTAAGGTTTCTCATGTCTAAGGTGAAGAATTAAGTATTTCTCAAAGTTTATGAAGGTGTAAAGTTATTTAGAGTTTGAGATCATAATTTGATATCCCGAGTTGAATATGATAACTGTGTAAAGGTTTTCTATGAAGATTAAGATAAATGTTTTCAAAATATATATTATAGTGTTTGAAATCTATAGCTTGAATCATGAATACCTTACCTCTGCGTTGTATAGAAATGATGGTTCAAGGCATGAGAATCTCAAACAATGACAATAATTTGTTTCTAAACAATATGTGTTGATATATATGAGTATCATGTAAGAGGGAAGAGAAGGTAAGAATGAGGTCTATATCTAACCTCAAAGGTCTGTAATAGAGTTTCTCATGTTCATACAAAGTTGTTAAAGCACTAGGATATACTTGAAGCATCACCAAGTGAGTTTAGAGATTAGGAGGATAATTTAAGAATCATGTACATAAGGTTTTTAAGGTGTTCTTGTATGATTACATATGGTAAGGGGGATTCTAGGTTCCTATTCCTATTTAATATTGAAACTAGAGGTTGTTCAAGGTATGTACAACTAAAATAAATGCATTGAATGCTTCTATGAGTAAAGGATGATTAGTAGGAATGCAATTCATCATGATGATTAAGAGAAGATATGAGGGTGTTGAAACTAATCCCACTAGCTGATATGGTGTTTTTAGTGTAATCCCAAGCATCAAAGTAGGATTTGACAAATGTTCCAAGGTATGCCAAATTGTTAAACAAGCTCAAATGTGTTGAGAAGAAAGATATTGTGGAAGACCATAATGATGACCTACATGTGTATAATATGCCATAGAGGTAGAGTATGACATTATGACCCTTTAATAAATGTATAAAGTGTCTATCGGTCATACATGGTAGAGTCGAGGATATTACAAGTCCTATGTAGTTGATTTATTGCCTTTTGAGTGATATTTTTCATCTTGACAAGGTTCATGCATGACATGAAGGTGTGAAATAACATGATATAGGTCAAAAAATGTATTTCAAGGAAGTGGAGCCTATTTTAAGCTTGAGACAAACATGTATGGTGCCTAGAAGTGCTAAGAAGGAAAATTATTCATATTTACAGGTGTGTCAGTAAGAAGAACAAGTGAAGTGGTCAAGAAGCTTATGTTAGTAGGATGAGAAGGTTAAAGACATTGAATAAGTGTCTTAGATCTATGATGATATGTTAGAGCCATCTAAACTTAGTGGGGTCTTTAAGAAGTTGTCGCATAGTGTGTTTAGGCTTCTAGAGAATGAATAAGTTAATCTAAAGTGTATTGAAGAATTTGTTTAGGGACAATGGTCCTAAAGAAAGTTATGATAAAATTAGAGGCATATTTTTATGTTCTCAAGTATGGTGCAGTCTTAGATGGAGAAGTTTGATAGATTTGAAGAAAAATAAGTGGATATAAGCTTAGGGGGAGCTATGTGAAAGCTCACTTTAAGATTCATGGATTAGTTTTTCTTCTGTTGAGATAAGAAAAGTGTAATTATAGTCCAGGGGAATCACTTATGCAAGTAAGTGTGTCTAGTGCATTGTTTCCATTATGTCTAGTTTTGTGGTGTCATTTTCCATGACTAGTTGTTATTGTATCTTTGTCATATATGTAAAAGGGGAAGAGAAGCATCATAAACATAGAAAATAAAAATGTAGGTGTTTGGTATTATTGGTTTCCATAAATGTTTATGAAGGTGGTTATTGTTATCCAATTTTACACACATGGAAAAATTGGACAACGAGGTCCTATTATGATCAAATCAAGACATTGGTCTCAAGGACCCACTTCTAGTCATCAAGGAGATAAAAATTAAAATAACTAATAAATTACATAGGTGATCTCACCTATAATTGAATGGAATTAACTTGAGATCAACTAACTCAAGCTCAGTGTCGACTTGATAGATAACTCAATGTCAACTTGGTAGCCATCTCATAAATCAGCTCGATGTGTGGTGATCATAACAGAATAGATCGGTTACAAGAGCTCGATGAGAGATCGGTGTCGATGCGAATATAGCTCATTAGAGCACAAGGGAAGGAACTCGGTGCATGGCTCACATTAAGATCCTTGGCATATGCATGGTGCTCATTTGGTCAAGTTTGTTGGAGCTCATTGAGTCAAGAGTCGACACAAAAATGGAGCTTGGTGGTAAGAATCTCAAGAAACATGGGAGTGAGCTCGGTTATAGAGCTTGGTTGTAGAATTCGATGGGATCTTTGTCAAGTTGGGTTTTGAGGATTAAATGCCTCAAATGTGGACTTTGGAAATGAACAACCCATATCATGATGGCGAGATGATCCACGGGTTCCCATGAAACAATTGCGGTGTGGTGGGGAAAAATTGATGGAATTCTAATAAAGGAGTTCCGTGTGATAGAGTAATCTAAGTTGGCTAACTGTTTGATGATAAATAAATGTTCAATGGATGACAAGGTATATTTTCTTGGTTGGATGACCGGTCCATAATAACTTGGTGAGGGAGGTTTTAAGGTGGGAGACTAAAGTGTGTAGATGCCACCGAGTTGCTAGGAAATCAACCCAGAAAAGGTGGGTGGTGAGTTAGATGGAGATTCTTAAGGCCTTTGACCAAGTCATGAGTGGTTGAGGTGGTACCAGAAATGTAAGAGATCCATATAGAACACTTTGATGATTGACGTTGGTAGATACGGGCCAAGTTACAGTTTCAGAGAAGCTTGTTAATGGTGGCAAGTTCAAATTACAAGATGGGTCATTCTTGAAGAGAATTTTGGTCAATGCCATCGGTGGCGGATCGATACATGGATATTTTGATGTATGTGAGAAGATCTTGGTTGAGATTCAAACTCGTGTTGGTCATTGCAGGAGCAATTCCACAGGTGTACAAAGAATTTTAAGTGGCTCGACATTGCAAGGAATGGTGAGCAATTCAATCAATGAAGAGATCTTGTCTTAGGAGCTCGATGTGAAAGGTGTCTCAGCACTCGGCGTGAGGAGGCCATGAAGAATAGAGAGATTCAGTTGGTGGGAGCTCACAAAGACAGATATCAGTCAACCAAGTCATGGTTGAGTAGTGTGGTCATAGTTGGAGCTTGGTTGAGTGGGAGCTTGGTGTTGGAGGACTCAATGGACTTGGTGCTTTGGATGAGCCAAGAGATCTCGGTTGACAGGAGGTGGCTCTTTATTGATAGTGAGCTCGTGTTGGGCTCACAAAGAGGGTGACTTGGCTTGATGCGGGGAGTTGAGTTAATGTGAAACCAAGATAATTAAGTGACCTCACATTGGTGAGCTGATTAATATACTCTATCAAGTTGCCTAAGGTTATGTGTATATCATCTTGGTAAATAAATGTTACTAAATGGTATGATTTAATCACTAAAGGGGAAAGACGAGGTCTATTATAGTTTATATAATCTCATTTAAAAGTGTAGGGTTGAGTTGACAAATGAATCAAATTGTACCAAGTTAAAATTTCTCACAAGGAGTTGAAGGTTCCTCAGAAAATAAATAGATTAGGTGAGTTATTCATATAAGTTGAAAGACTCACAAAGAGGTATTATGATTCCTATCTCGCATGGAGCTTAGTGGTGCCAAGATTATACTCTTTGATGTTTATAAGGAAAATATCGACTTGATTGAAAATGAATTAGTATTGATATCGAGGATTTGAGTCAATCACTGAGTTCCCAGGTGAACTTAGCACGAGGTGGCTCGAGAGTTCAGGTTGGTGAGATCAACAGAGCTGTAGAGGAGCCAAATGGTATGTCATGGGACCCGAGTTGATTGGAGCTTCAAAATTTGGCATGGATAGCTTGGCCAAGAAGATGTAATGATTTGATGATGACTCAAGCTCAACATTGTATAAGATGGAACCATAATTTGGTAAAATAACAAGATTTCAAGGGAAATTTTTTATTTAAGTTGGAGTTAGATGAATAACTCAATCACATGAAACCTCGAGCCATATCGATGGGAGGCATAAAAATATGGCTCATGGATCTTTCCTTGAAGGGTTGTTTTGACATCATTGGGTTACAAATTGGAGAATGCCAAAGTCGTCATCGATTATCTCGGTGCATAGAGTGATAGGGTCTCAAAATAGACTTAGAGACTAAGTTGAGTGCGAGCTCATGTGGCTCAACTTATGAAAGGAAAAATGTTGATCGATGAAATGAATGTAACACTTTTGAGGATGGCATATAGAAATTTGGTGTCGGGCTAGGTCACAGAGATCATTGAGCTCATTAGTGCCAGGTTGGAGTTTGAATTCTAACTTATCATTGACTCTATAGAACTATGCATCAAATTTTCCACACATTCTAGCTGAGTTGATCAGTGAAAAGGATGAGATGATACCAGAAGGAGCTCCGAGTATTGTAGTGAAATGAGCATGGATGTCAACTAAGTTACAAGTGAGGTATTGCTAGGAGGTCGAGTGGAGAACTCTTGAATACCATGGGAAAACACATCATGATGACATGAGGTAAAATTTAACTCTACATCTATTCCAAGATGAGAAAAATGAAGGGTCAAACAAGTATCTAAGGTAAAACATAGAAATCACCAAGCCCATAGGAGGATTGAATAAAATCAAAATGGTCATAATGAGTAGATCAAACCAAAAGACTTGCTAGAGAGGGAACCCAATGAGCTCGATAAGTTTAGGCATGTCGTGGGAAGAGAGTAAGAACCAATCTGGATTGACTTGGTAAAAGGAAAAGAATCATGGTGATTCCATGCACTGTTGAGATGCAGAGATCGGGAATGAACTCATCGAGTCATGGCGATGAGGGTAAAATGACCTCAAAATCCTAAAATTTGGAGTTTGGGAGATTTTCGATTATTCATTCAAGAGAAAGGGAAAAGATGGTGGCTAATCATGCACTCATAATATCCATGAGGAAATTCAAGGTGTTTGGTCTATGATGTCTCAGGTTGCCTTGTCTAAAGTTGGCACGGGCTCGCTAAGGTAGTAGATTGAGTTAACATGGAAGCACTTGACGGGGTGCTCACTAAGTCACCTACCGAGTTAGTAGTGATGTGCGTGTAATGGGTGAGGTCCTCATTTTGGGGATTTTATCAGATAAGTCTACATGGGGCCGTTTATGTAAAAAAGTAGGTTTCATCAGCATGAGTTACGTAGAATGTGGTTGGAGGATTGACCAATGAAGGCTTAGCATGTAAAAGTGATGCAACCTAGAATTTACCACAAATAACCTAGATGTATTGGCACATCACCTAGTCTGAGCTAAGTGCTCACCTGAAGCGTGAAAGGTACCATGCCCTCCTTAGAGTTACTTGTGTAGGATGTGAACATGATGAAGATATAATGCATTTAGATCCATAAATAACATAAACATTCCACTTAGAGCATATTCCATATCTAGATCTTAAAGAATAATGAATTAAACGATAAACATAATGAAATCAACCATGTAAGAACTAGTTACAATCATGTTTAACACCATTATTCACCCAATACACTCCATTATATTAAACACAATAAATACAAAAGCTTCTTACAATAAGTAATATCATAAGTTTATGCATGCATCAGATCTGACATCATAACTCTACAATAGATCATACATAGTGTCTCTCTAACTACATAGATTAATACATATTTATAAGGGTGGGGAATTTCCCTTCACCGCTTACACACTTCCCAAAATAGGTCACGTGATGAAAATAGTTATGTGCCTTTACAATAACATGCACACATGCAAGTGCACTAATAATAGATATCTTATAGTTAACTAGCAATAGTAATCCTATTATTAACTCAAAATCTTGCATGGTGATTAGTAAATGTTCTTCCCAAAATAGCATTTGTGTTTCACGCAAGTCGCCATCCCATTGTGTGCTCCATACGCTATCTCCAAAAATAGTTCGTAACCATGAAAATGGCTAAGTCCCGAATCAATCTATCTTTTTGTACGCGTTTCCTTCTCTATCCTTTTGTTCCTTCAAATGTGCCTTGCTCCCATGTGTGAATCTTCTATGTGCCCTCTCCTTAATGTCATATTCTATCCACTCAACATTATCCCACACTAAATTACATTTTTGTCCCAGAAATGGGGTTTCTCCTAATGTTCCCAAAGAATAAAGAATAAGAATGGAAATAATGTACAAAATTACTTTACAAATAATGGACTTCTATTCTGCAGCACCCTCTACTTCAACTGGGAGGATCAACTCTAGATATTCTTCTTTAATCTCATCCTCCAAGGCTTTCCAATCATCCAACACATTTTGGTCTTCTCTGGAACATTTGTGGAATGGATTCCAACTTTAATGGATATTATTAGGTCATCTCTCCCTTTTCATTCTGCAATACTAGGACAACATTAGCCATAACAGACATCCTTCCCTCCAGAAGATCCATATTTTGTGTTATGAGCTTTCCAAGCTCATCCAACCTCTCCTTATGCGGATGTTGTGTTGTTACAAGGGCTTCACACTTTTTCTTTACTAATGCCAATCTCTCTTGTGCACCCTAAAGTCTCATCCTTCATTGCTTTCAGAACTTCATTATCTTTTAATATAGTTTTGATCTTGATCACTACTTCTAGAGCTGCACATATGTTCAAAGCTTGGTCTGATTTCTTTAGCTCATCTTGTAAAGTTTGGAGCAATGCCTCGTATGATGAAATATTTCTAACCATGGAGGCCCTTTCTCTCTCTGCTTCCTATTTAGGGTCCTTTGGCACTAACATGTGAATTGGTCCATCCTCAAGCACCAAATCAACTAACGTATGCACATAATGCATAACCAAAGGAAACTTTTCAGGTACCTTAGACTCTAAGTGTAGTCTTCCTTTTAGGACATAATTGTCAATTTCTTTTGTCATGTTGATGAAGGCTTAAATATTTTTCTATTCGAAGTCCTTCTCCCCTTTTAAATGTGCTATTTCTACAACTTTTGCCTTGTTATCTTCTTGTAGCGCTCTAATAGTGGCATCCTTATCTATGTTCCTCTACGCCACTTCTATAGATACCTTAACCAAGGAATTTATCACCTGTTCATTAGACATGAGAGTGGGCTTTATAGTCATGTGGGCTTTATAGTCATGTGCTTGCTCTGTGGTGCCTTCTTCATTCTTTGTGACACACATGACTCCTCACATACATCAAAATCAGGTTCATCCATGTGAGTTTTCATGGACCAGGAAAATTGTTTCCTCGCATGCATAGTGGCCATGTTTGGGTCCATCAACTCCCATCCATACAACCCCTTAAGGCCCACTTTCTCTGGAAATGGGAGTAGAAAATTTTACTTGTGTCCTCAGCATAGCCCATACTTGGCCCAACATACTCCCCACTGGTTCTCCTTATTCTTGGCCCCTTAGGAACTTGAGCACCAAGGTTTGGAGTTAGATATTCAATGTTTTGAGCAATATCATGCTATGTTGCTTTTTCCTCATTTACACCTTCCTCTTCATCCTTCATATCCTCATCTCTAGGTTCTTCCACTTCTTCTGGATGTACAAGGGTTCCAGTATGCTCTCTGCAGACTCCTCAGCCTCATCATTCATCTTTAGTTTTCTCCTCTTCCTCTCAGTTGTCTCTTTCTGAGGAGAGAGTTGTGGTGATCTCCTTATAGGCTGTGGGGTTCCCACACCTTGGGTTCTTGTTCTTATAAATACCCTTTTAAATCAATGATTTCCATGGACTACTTCTACGTCCAAGTCTTTGTCTTCTTCTTGGACCTGAGGTGGAGTACCCACACGCTCAGTCTCTACTCTATCTATGGGATGCCTTTAGCCTCTATGATCGGAGCCACCACTATCTTCATGTTCTTTTTCCTCCTCATCTATTGTTATAGTTTCTACAAGTTGTGGGGCTGACATGTTCTCCACTATATGTTTTCCTTTAGGAAGCCCTAGGAGCACGAACTAATTTTCTACATACTTGTTATTCTCAATCTTAGGCTTAAGTTAAAGGTATATGAGCATGGCTCCACTATCTCTAATATCCAAGCTTACTAGGCTTCATACTTATGACATATGATATGAGCCTCTCAATGTAGGTAGTCTAGCCTGATACACATATGCCTTCCTTAGAGTGTGGTAGTCACACTCTACCTTGTCTAAATTAAAGTTCAGGTGGCGCACATCAATAAATTGATGGAATGATGCCTAGAAGTAGCACATTGTGAATGCATATGATAGTTTGCACCATGGGCTCCATGCCCCATCCCTCATATAAAATCACATGATGTAGAAGTGTTGGTACATCGCAAACTATACCACCTTACCCACCACCAAGGTAGCTCCTTGGGAATGCACCACTCCTCCTCAAATTCCACGTGAATTTATTCATACCACATCTCTACCCTCTGTTTAAATGGCCCACTCATTGATCCTTCACATAAATATTTGTCAAACCTCTCCGCATGAGGACTTATTTTCCATGGGATACTCCCAGATCTTGTTCTTTGGCCCATCGGGCACTCTAATTTCTACAAACACAAGGGAAATGAGGATAGCACCAAAACTTATATTCTCTCTTGTGTGCTTCCTCAACAATGGTGTCTACAATGTAGCCTACTAGGTTATAGACTACTCCCTGAGACATTTTCTTCACAACATACAACCACATGGTATTCACTTGTGACCATCTCTCTTGATCATTCAACTTGGTTACCAGATGTGTGGCTTCTTGAACCACTGGGTACTTCAATTTATCAATGTTCATTCCACGTGGACCCTTAGTATACCCTAACTCCTTTCTTGTCTCTACAATTGTTTATTTATCAATCATATCACTAGTAAGGTATACCCATGTGCCCTTCAATCCTATGTCGATTGTCGAATCAACGCTACTGTGATTCTAACCCTTCATTTGACAAAATAGAACAATTTATCATGGACCCTGCTCATCAGCCATTGGTATAATGGTTCATGCTTGCAAAAATAAGGGAGCTCATACAACTGATAGAATCCTACTTGCTTCAAAAATTTCTCCCCAACATCATCATATACTGGTATATCCTCCACCGTGTGCTTTTTTGGTCTTTGTACTCAAAAATTCATTCAAATATTTCTTTTTGTTAGATGTACGGTGGTTGTAGTCACTTATTTTATGCCTGCGGATGTGGGAATCCCACTCTTTTCTGACTATCACACCTTCTGGGTACTACATCTCTAAAAATTACTCTCAAGAGCCATTTCAACTTCATCTTCTACCTTATTCTTTCCTTTCATGCCTACTACAGGTGCTTTCTTTGGTGCCATCATAAAAATCCCACCTTCTCATTATCTGTAATGAGAAAACTCAAACCCTAGCTTAAATATATGTGCCATGACTTGAAACCACATGCCATAACTTCCTTTCAATGCCTCTCCTTAGCTCAAACCCTTCACCAATGGGTATGCAAGCCTCTTCTGTGAAATAATCTACTCTCCACATCTTGTTTCACACTCTCCGCACCTCAATATGACTTACTTGGATCAATCGCACTTAGCTCTTTTAAATACTTGTGATCGAAAAGCTAAAAATGAACCCACATCATGTCCTTATATAGATTTTCAAAAATTTAGTTCATTTATTACTCATTCACCAACCAACAATTCTCTCATTAATTGATCATTTTCACAATATCCACGTGGTACATCTTCACACCTATTATAACCTTCTAGCGCACCTTCCTACCTTCTTGCTATAGAATTCTCTTCAGTGTGCTTCCATGCACATGAGTACCTCACTAATATCCCTTCATCTAATAGTCTCCATGGCTACTACTTACCTCATGTTATATTGTTCCCTCATTTATCTCCATCTACAATCATCTTTTTAAAGAAATATCCTTTCTAACAACTCCTCTCCAAACTTGAATAACACCTATAGTAGTTTGTTCCTTTATGTGTACCTAGTTGTAAATAGCCACCCCACACCAATGGTATGTGTAGTCCTCTGCACATAAAAATTATTCAAATGGTAATTAGCTTCCATGTGTAAACACGCTTATTACACAAAACACCAACTAAATTTAAAAGCATAGCAACAAACAAGGAAATATAGAAATGGAAACCTAGTCTAAATGGCAACATTGCCTTATTATAAACACCAAGAAGGATTATTTATAGTAGGGCTTCAACCTAATCCCATTGAAGTAACTGGGTAACCATATTCCATCAAGTGTCTCTAATTGACAAGCGCCTTGATTCAAGTATATGAATGATAATATATGGTCCCAACCAATGCCCTTTAAGTTTTCCTGGATGGCGTAGAAACTTAGATTCATAAAGAAGCACAATTTATCCCATCTCAAGCTTTTTGTGCTTGATGTTCCTGTCATGTCATGCCTTATACCTATCCTTTTCTTGATTTTGACTCCAATGTGCTATGGCACACCTCTCATCCAATTGTATCAATTTATAAATTATTTCTTCCAAATCTTTCTCATCAACTAGACCTCTAGCATGTGCAATATGTAAAGAAGGTAACATAAATTCCATATGAATAACAGTTTATGTGCAAAAAACCAACTGAAAGAGTGTGACCTTATTCAACCTTTTATATGTGTTTCTATATGCCCAAATCATGACAAAAACTTTATCATCCCAATATTTCCTTCCAACGTCACAAATTTTTGTCAATTTCTAGCTCAAAATCTTATTAAAGGCCTTAGTAGTCCCATTTTCCTAAGGATGATAGGGTGTAGTCTTATGGTGCATAATCATAAATTCATCCAATATTATCCTAATTGTCTCATTTAGAAAGTGTGTACCCCTATCACTTGTCAAGCTCAACAGGCATCCATACCTTGTAAGAACATTTTCCCATAAGAACTTGGTTGTTGTAGCTTAGTACAATCCTTGGTAGGTGTTGCTTTTTCCCACCTTTTAAGATAATCTGTGCAAGTGATGATGTAGTGTGATCCAGTTCTATGTGTGGCTGGAGAAATAGGACCCATAAAGTCTATAGCCCATTTATCAAATGGCAATGCACTAGGAATAGGTCTTAAAGGCATTTCATCTATTTTCCTAGGTTTACCAACACGTTGACACTGATCACACGCCTTACAATATGTTGTAAAATATTTGTAGAGGGTCTCCTACCATAACCCAACGAGAGTAAAATCTTGTGTGCAGTGGCGTCACCTACATATTTCCCACCTATAATGCCACTATGATCCTCTTCCATGATGTTCATGCACTCATGCTCTAGTACACACTGGTGAAATACTTCATCTCAGCCTAACTTGTATAGGTCACCACTAATCAACATAAAAGTCATCATGCAAATTTCAAGTTGTTTCTTCTCTAAGGATTTCATTACTTTTGATGTCATACCTATACGTAAAAAGATAGCAATATCCTCCAATTTCGAAGGCACACATTGTAACTTGTACAACTGTGCATCTAACATTGTATCTTTACTTGTCTGTGTGTTCTCCCCCGACTGAATTATTGATAAGTGATTTGGACTAGAATTACTTTTCCATTGTTTTACCACAATTGTGAAATCAAATTCTTGGAATAAGATCACCCATCGACATATACACCCATTTAAAATGGGTTTGTTTACTAAATATTTCAATTCCATGTGATCGGTGTAAAATACGAATGGTGTTTCTAGAAGGCATTGTCTAAATTTATGTAGTGAATAGATCATTGACAAGGCTTTGTGCTAAGTAGTTGTATAATTTTGCTTTGCAGGATTCAACTTTCTACTAGAAAAATAGATAGGCTGATCTATAATACCTTCTCTAGGCTGAGCTAGCACCGTACCAATGGTCGTGTTAGATGCGTACACATGTACATGAAATGGTTGGTCCCATGATGGAAAACACAGAATAGACGTTGTAGTAAGTATCTCCTTCAATACATCGAATGCTCACTACTTTGGTTCTCCCCAATAATATGTTCATTTTCCTTTTAGTAACTCTTTTAATGGTGTGGAAACCTTAGCATATCCTTTGATAAATTTTCTATAATACCCAGTGTGACCCAAGAATCCATGTACCTCACTCTTACTGGTAGGATCTTCTATGCCTACAATAACTGTAACCTTAGTTGGATCTACTAACAAACCTTCCTTGTAGATGATGTGCCCTAACAAGTGCCAAAGGTGTAGCAAACATGCACTTCTTGATATTCAAAGAGATGTTTAACTATTTACATCTTTCAAACGTTAAGTGAAAATTGTCACAATTATCCTTAACCATTCCATACACCATCCAATAATCCAAGTAAACCTACAAGAAAATGTGAATAAAATCTTGGAATGCTTGAACAACTATTTGCGAAAATACTATAGGTGCATTTTTTAGACCAAAGGGCATCATAGTATATGAAAAACTTCCCCATTCAATGGTGAAAGTTTTTTTTCTTGATCTTTAATAGATTTCCCTAGAGAATCTATCTATAAAAGAATAGATTTCACCCCTTACAACCCCTAATATCTCCTCTGTGAAAGGTGTAAGAAAGGGATCAATCACACATGCAACATCTAGTTCTCTGTAATCCACACAAATCCTAATCTGACCATATTTCTTTATACTAATAACCATTGGGCTAACCCACTCTAATTATTCTAGGGGCTTTATGATGCCAAACTTCAAAATTTGGTCAATTTCTTCTTTAACTTTTACGCGTAGGTTAGGGTTCATCCTATAGGGTCTCTTCCCAATGAGTGCGCACCTTCCTTAAGATTTATCTTCATATCTCCTAATGATTCATGCACTCCTTTTAATTCATGGTAGCCCCTAGGAAATAAGACTTAAAAATCACAGAGAAACATAACTATCTTTTCCACTTCAGAGTCAGACCAATAATCTCTAATTATTGCCTCTTTAGGTTCAGCATCCGTACCAATATTCACTTTCTTTGTTTGTATAGGTTCATGATAGGTGCATGCGTTGTTATCCACATTGTCCAAAACCTCACATGTACCTACTAAATGATTTATATCTAGATTTTATAATTCCACATCATCAAATATGTAGACCATCTTTCCTTTTTCTTTCTCAAAGCAAGCATGCTTAAGTAACATAGCATCTGTCTTTACTTCTTCATTAAAGCGTGCTCCTGCGTTGTTCTCATCAAATAACTCCTGAATGAGTTATTCTACCTTTTAACTTCTCCCATATTTAAACACTTTATAACCCTTAATGCCTATTCTATTGGAGGTTAAGTAGAGAAGTAGTCAAAAGTCTGGACTATTCTTGTAATTAAATCTTGCAAATTTCCAATTTCTCTATGTAGCTCCACATATACATACCAAGTGCGTGTACAACCTTGTAAAGTGGAATAAAGTTTGTGAACCCATAATGAAGGTGGTAAAGCTTCCTGCCCCTATGTCTAGAGCCTCTCACACTACTAAACATGGTGCTAAACATGTTGATTACCATGATATGTGCAGATTTGATTAGGTGCATTACTCTTGGAAAACCGAGTTGTTAGAATAATTATGATTTCATTCCATTCTACAAGATTATCCTTGTGAACCACCCACCAATGTGCTACTATCCTACGCAGGGGTATATGCTAACATATTTCTTATTTCAAATTGGTCTATCCACTATTCCTCCATGGTGTGCAGGAATACCGTAGGGTATCCTTCTCTAGTGTAACAAGGTACAAAGTTTTTACCTATCCTCCTTATGCAACTAGGTTTTCTTTTCATTACAAATGTGATCCTTAATTCACACCTAACCATCTCATAAGTACCATGAACCCAATTATCACAAGCAATAATTGTATTATCACTAATATAATGTGCATATTCCCACTGAAGGATTCCTTCCTTGGATGGCTCAGTACTTCTAGGTCTTGAATGTCATGTACATAAATCCTATTCAGATCTTCCTCACTCAAAGGCTCAACATAGGGTGCAAATTTCCCATCTATTAAAGGGATAATAAATATTTCCTCTTTTTTCTCAAAACTAATATATCCCTTGTTGAACCAGAGATCAAAATTATTTGTGTAACACTAAGGGCACCCAAGTAGAGCTAGGAAACTATCTTCTTCTGTAAGCACTAAAACCTCAAAACCCCAGTGAACTTGGCCCCTTGTATAGTAATGGATGCATCTTTTAAAACTCTTATAGGAGTGGTCTTTGTTCAATTAGCAATAAATAATACATTAGAAGATGGCTATAATGGAGGTCTCCCCATTTATACCCATGCATCTAAAGTAAGCACATTTACCTCCACGTCTGTGTCAATCAATATATTACTCAATAGCCATCCATAAACAAAAACATTCAGAGTGATCTCCTTATCATAATCTAGACTATGGGGGGAATAGTTTCATGCAGGATCTAAAACCTATTCTCAATATTCATGTGTGGCATGTTTCCCTCTAGAAAACTACCTAGTAATGGAATTATATTCTCCTGGCACAATAGTCTGCATACCTCCTTCAAGTCATCAATATCTAACTAGACCGTATTTTCTTCCTTCTTCGATTACATCTTCCATGATTGCTCCTTTAAACATTGTATTTCACCTTGAAGGTCTCTGAGTACTTCCATGGTCTCTTGATAAACCTCCTTCTAATGCACAAGATCCAGATACCTTGCATGCAAAACATCCTCGTTAGTGATGGAAGGCTTCTACTGTAACACCCTTCTAGCGTGCGTAGCTTCAGCACATGTAGTGATCTTCACAGGAAATACCTCAGGTTTTAGTGCCAACTTTGGCATCCACTAATTTTCCACAACATGTTGTATCCTAAAAATCCCCACGCCCTTGTTCTCCTCTTTTTTTTTTTATTTCTAAGATGCTCATATAGATCCAGGAATTCCTCATAGCTATGATTCTTCCCACAGAAAGAACATGTAATATTGTGAGGAAATTTGCACCCATAGTGGTTAGGTGATCCGCATGCAAAGAATGTTATGTGAGGGAATTCACTTCCTCCACCACCACGACCTCAACCTCTAAATCCACCATGGTATCCTTGACCTCTGCCACATCCTCCTTCATAGCACCCTTGTTCTGATCATAGTGTGCTTAATTGTGATTTTGATCCTAGTGCTCAACTTTACCCTTAGAGTTATCTGATACTCCTATCTGTCTCACACCAATATCCATAGCATCATGGATCTGACCAATCAACCTAAAATATTTTTTATCATGAGTCGTGGACTAGAAAATCTTACAATAGCGGATACATTATTCTTTATTGTGCATTGTAATAATGGGTAGTGGATGGTGTCATGGTTCAGGTGACATATCTCATAGTCTAGAAATAATGAATGTATTATTTTGTGGGGAAAAATATCTTTGGTGTTCCCTTCCACTTCACAGTCTATACACCAAATCCTAGTGCTCGTCTCATGTATTGAATTCACTGATAGTTTATCCAACTACTTTTCCATAGCTATAATCCATGCTACCAAGAATGGGCTAAGCTGTGTTTCTATACTCCCAACTTCCTCAGCATGTAAAGTTTCTTCAAGTGCTTCATGTCAATCAGTGTATGTCTTATGTGACAACGCCCTTCTAAAAGGTGTGATCAGACCTCCAACGAACCATTGTGCATGTTGGATTGCATAAATATCATAAGAAAACTTAGATAAAAGTTTTTGAAATGGGCATCATACTCCTGAACACTCACAGTAGTGCCCTACTTAATATCCTTGAGAGCGCTTATACTCTTCTACTCAAATTTAGGGATATATAACTCTTTAAGGAATGCATCTTTGAATGCTACATAATCTACATAAGTTTGATCAGGGTCAAACTTCCTATACCAACTGTGTGCGTGTCCCTGTAATGTAATTACAAATTTACTTTGCCTTATGCTCAGAAGTTGTGATTCCTTTTGCGTGCCACAATATCTCACACATGTGCACATGTTCAGCAACATCTTCTATGCCCCTATACTTTGGAAGAGGAAGAGACATATCCATGTAAATATTTTGAGGTTGGTGTAGACCCTGCCCACCTGATCTAGAACCTCACATGTTGCCTCTACATCTAAAACCACAAGATCCACTAGAACTAGAGCCACCTATACCCCCTGATCCTCCACCTATAGCTAGAAGTAGACCAGAAGATGTACTTCCTTATTTCCCAATAGTAGTATTGTATTGAACTCCTATAGTCTGCATGGTGGTACTACTCCCAGAAGTGAGCCCCAATTTTTTTGTGCTCGAATTTTGTGCAAATGATGCACCTGAAAAGGTACCTCTAAACAAAAATGAAGACATTTTCCCTGCCATATATGTACTTGTTATGTGACTTAATCTTGCTTCACTACTACCCAAATTATCTTGCTGACTATTAGATGTACTAAATACTACAAACCCAAGTGCATGGGCTAGGTTTCTAGGTAGATTCAAATGCATTCTTGCAGCCCAGGTCATCTCTATTAGCGCGCTCCTATGTGAGGCCAAGGAGGGTTCCCTATTATGCTTTTCCAAATGGGGGAGTGCCTAATGCTCTAGCTCCATGCCTTCCGCGTGATCTCCAAATCCTTCACAAGCCATCTCTCTCCTACATGCCATCCACTCTGCAATTCCACGTTTCTTCTCTATCTCCCTCTTGCATGCCTCATTATACTTATGTTTCCTTTATTCTCTCTTGCCTCTTTGCTGCTAGGTCCTCCATCTTTCATTAAACCTGCTCCTGCCCCTACACGTGGTGGGTTTTAGCTAGCCATCAAATTTTCCTCTAGGTTCAGGGTTACCATCAATATCTTCATCATCAATAGAATGCCTTGTAAGTAAGTTCCCCTAGGATACCATAAAAATTAGAACTTATCTACCTTTGGGAAAGAATAAGTGGAAATTAAGTACTCCAGAATATAGTTGTTCAAAACACCACGGAACCAAGTATCCACAACGCGTGTCCAAATCAGGTCAATATCATACAAGGCTTGAAATTCTTCCTGCTTCTAGACAAGTGTGTGATACCTCCAATTCTATTTAGACACATAAGCAACCAGCCACTCATACAGTTATACTAGAAAAATAGCAAAGAAGCTCTCATAAAAATAGTTATACATGATTCTTTTCCACCCATGCGCGTGTGTCAAAATCAGATCCAATGTTGAACCTCCATGCATACTCTTCTTCCAGATCTTTTATCCACTCCTCAAGACTTACTAGGGTCAACCGGTACACCTTCATTTTACACCATCCTAAAAACAACTGAAAAAGAGGTCCCAACAACAAAGCCACTGATGTAACCTAGAATTTACCACGAATAACCCAGGTATGCTGGCACATCACCCAACCTAAGCTGAGAACTCACCCGAAGCATGAAAAGGTACCAGGCCCCTCCTTAGAGTTTCTTATACAATATGTGAACATGATGAAGATATAATACATTCAGATCCATAAATAGCATAAACATTCCACAGAGCATATTCCAGATCTAGATCTTAAAGAATCATGAATCAAATGATAAACATAATGAAATCAACCATGTAAGAACCAATTACAGTCATGTTTAACACCATTATTCACCCAATACACTCCATTATATTAAACATAGTAAATATAGAAGCTTCTTACAATAAGTAGTATCATAATTTTATGCGCGCATCAGATCTATAACATAACTCTACAATAGCTCATACATAGTGTCTCTCTAAATACACAGATTAATACATATTTATAAGGGTGAGTAATTTCCTTTCACCTCTTACGCACTTCCCAAAATAGGTCACATGCCGAAAATTATTATACACCTTTAATATAACATGCACACATGAAAATGCACTAATAATATACCTCTTACAGATTAATCGGCAATAGTAATCCTATTATTAACTCAAAATCATGCACGGTGCTTAGTAAACGCTCTTCCCAAAATATCATTTGTGTGTAATGCAAGTATCTATCCCATTGTGTTCTCCATATGCTATCTCCAAAAATATCCCATAACCATGAAAATGGTTAAGTCCCAAATCAATCTATCTTTCATGTGCATTTCCTTCCCTATGCTTCAATGCCTTCAAATGTGCCTTACTCCCATGCTTGAATATTATGTGTTCTCTCTCTCCTTAATGTCATATTCTGTCTCTCAATAAAAACCAAAGTGATCCGTTAGAAATCAAAGCAAACATGGTAGTTGGTGGTGTGACAAAGGCTTAGAGGTGGAGCTTTCCTACTAATCCCTCTTGAGAACCACAAGGAGTTTGATGTTTAACATGTGGGTGAGGCATCATAGTGGAAGCAGATGGTGTATGAAGTCAATGGGTTCATTAAATCTAAGGAACTCACCATATGAGATGCATGGAACACTAGGTATAAAGAGATGGCCCTGATAAACATGTAGCTCAGTGAGCTAGTTGGCGAGCCTTTGAATGAGTCATAAACCAAAGAAAACCTAAAGCCCTCTCATATGTAATTTTAAATCCGAGGATCCTACCAATGGACAAAGCTGGCTTCCTAGATATTATTAAAGTATTATTTTTATTAAATGGAGGATAAATTGGAACTTTTTTATTCATGAAGGCATAATGGGGTGGATATTTTTCAAATGAAATTAATGATGTAATTAAACATGTAGGACATCATGTGCTATATTTTGGCCCAAGATTTATAATTCCTCCTCTCTTCTCTTAAGATATATTTTCTATAAAGGTAAATGAGAAAATCATTCCAGGGGTGGGATATTTTTTTCAGTATTTCTCTCTCTCTTCTACAAGCTAGTCTATTAAGGATTGTGGGGACTTTCAAGCCTCTATTCCAACATTGTAATGGAATTTTTTTCCTCTTCCTCATGTATTGATGAATTTTTCATGTGATTGAAGTAATAAAATAGTATTATGTGACTAATTATTGGTCATTTCATCATTCTAGCTACTTCTTTATGCCTTTCTCGTGTATGCAGGTATACTATGCAACTTCAAGTTTCCATTACAGGTTTTGGGAATTTTTTGCTTATCTGAGAGTGAATTTTTATGTGGTTGAGTTGTGGTGCTTGTTCATCCTTCTCATTTTCATCTTCCTTTGCTAAAAAACCAAAAGAAATTCTAGCAAAAACACCCTTTCTTGGTGCATCACCACTTTTAGTATAGGTTTTATTTATTGCAATTTTCTCTCCCTTAACCCCATGAAGATGTTAGTATAGGTCTAGATAACCATTTTTTTGCAGTAGGAGTAGTATAACACTTAGTTTAGGAAGAGGAAGCTGACCTTCTCTGGAGGATCACCTCGAGCCCAAGTCCCATAGCTTGAGAGGTGATCCCATGTTAACCAATCAAACCGAACGTGATGTTCACATTCTAGCCATTCAAAGGGTGCAATGATTTGGCAATAATAATTTTTGGTATGCCCGATGGGACAAAGAGTTGGAAATTATTTTCTCACTTGCACAAATCAAAGTACTTGGTGACTCTATATCTCTAGATTTCAAATCTTAGTGTGTTAACTTATGTGAATAATTTAGATAAGAGCTTATTCAAAGTAAGGAAATTATCGATACATCTAACTATCCTTGTCTCCTCTAAGGAGAAGGATAAGAGGTGTCTTAATATCACCCATTACAACATCACCTCGTAGGGGTCATTTAAATCCTCACAGAAGGTTTCCTCCACCCAAGAACAATCAACCTCTCATTTTTATGGAGAAGAAATATTTTTTTCCCCCTTTCCATGTAGGCGGTCCTCTTCTATTAGCATAATGTTACCCTATACCTACTTCTTGTAGCACTCAAAATTTTACCCTTTTACACAAGGGAAACTCACGTTACTCTAGTGGAACATATTCATGATTTAGCCAACATTTGTGTAGTACATAATATCATAGAGGACAATGTTGCAGTTAGACTTATTGCTAATTATTTCAAGGGAAAATCATTTCAATGGTTTTGAGGGTTAAGTGCCAGTACTATAACCACTTGGGATGAGTTAGGAGAAAATATTTGTAAACACTTTGAAGACAAGAGTGATCACCTATCACTCTTAGAACATCTCACTACCATAAAGAGTTCTCCCTAAGAATACATGAGTGATTTAAACTTCTAATTACGAAGGATTTGGAATAGGATACTGACACTCATACAAACTTCTCTAAATAATGAATTCATGTACTATTTGCAAGCCTTGAATAATGATGTAGCTGTCATGATCCAGTGCATGGCAGGGACTACACTATCTAACATCTATGAATTTTTCATAAGAGTGAAGAATTTATTAATCTAGGATGGAAAGATAACTCCACGACCGCCAATGCCATTGTCTTCGGATCTTATGAATAACTAGCCAACCATTGCTCCTATTCCAAAGTATCCTCTAAGCAACCAACTAAGTCTACCCCCACCCCTTCAAATGATTTATTTGAAGTCAAGTCACTCCTTCAAATTTTTGGGAACAAGCTCATGGCACTCAAGAGGCAACAATTTCAATATAATTGTCCATACCATCCATAACATCAGCAGTATTAGGCTAACCATCCTCCTTTTCAAGGGAACAATCAACCTCAAAATCAAACTGCAGTCAAGTTTGTGAATGTCAGGCCTATAAAATTTATAAATCCTCTTGATGCTAGCTCTTCTAGAGCCCTTGTGCCTATCCAGAATAATCTAGTTCAAGGCTACAAATGGTGTTATTCTTGTTCTTGACCCAAAAATCAAAAGTTTCTCCCTAATGGAGTTTTTAACCACGCCCTTATGGTTTAAAGTGTATCTTCCCCTCTAGAGCTAACAAAAATTCATCTACATAGGAAATAGTAGATTAACTGTAGGTACTCAAAGAAACCACTTTGTTGAATTGGCAAGCAGAATATTTTTGTGGGTTGAATACAAATTCCTCATCGATGTGGCGAGAAAACGCTCATTCCAAAACAAGAGAAATTTAATCTCAAAATTCCAAATCCAATCAAGCATCCACTTCACAACCTTTTCCATAAGATCAAGTTAATAAAGATGTGGGAAAGAAACCACTAGAAACACATTCTAGCCAATCTATAAGAAAAGAAGGTGATTCAAGCATCATGGTGCCCAAAAATCACTTTACAAAAGAGGATTCTAACACCCAAAGAAATGTCAACAAAGTAGGAGAAATCCCTTCAAAATTGTAGAAAAATTAAGAATACCAACCTAAGTGTTACTATGTGGGATGCACTCTCAATCCCTTCTAAAATAAACTTTTTGCGAGAGGTTCTGAACAATTTTGGCACAACCGTTGGATCATCAAGTCATGGGAAACAAATTCTATGAATTTGTGTCAACCAGAATTGAATAGTATTCCTACGAAGTGAACAAACCACCACCATTATATATTTCCCTAATCATTGGTGACCTCTTGGTACATAATTGCATGATCGATTCTGGTGCCAGTAGCTCGGTCATGCCCAAACAAATTGTAGATGTACTAGGCATACAATATGCTCTGGTTGCAAGAGGAGTTTTTCAACTAGATGACACATCTTTTAAAACTATTGGAGTTATCAAAGGACTTCAAATTACCATCCATGCATACAAAATTTTATCATTCACCCAAGACATATTAGTCATTTATCTCCCTCCTCTCTTTTCCATCTACCTATCATGAGATTTTACTACCAAGATGGTAGGTTATCTATTGGCCAATTGGTCATATATGATTTTCAAGAATCGATACGAAACCAAATTGATAATAAGAGTGGAACCAATCTTCCATAATCATGTAGAAACC
Organism: Taxus wallichiana var. yunnanensis; assembly: GCA_018340775.1. NCBI lineage: Eukaryota > Viridiplantae > Streptophyta > Pinopsida > Cupressales > Taxaceae > Taxus > Taxus wallichiana. The sequence continues at coordinate 383,846,698 of CM031242.1, forward strand.
TACACTTATAGTCTCATAAATGGGAATTATACCATCGGTGATCCATAAGAAGAATATGTTGATCCTGAACTGACCACTCTTATTGAAGAAGTCCCTGATACTATGTTGGATGAAGTGAGTGGAGATCATCAGTACAATCCCTATGCTAATGTGTTAGCAGAGGAAGAATTTAGTTTTACTGCTATTGGAAGTAACAAGATTGGGTACATACTTCATTCCCAAAGAAGGTACGATCATACAACAACTTATAAAAACACAAAGCAAATATGAAGGAGTGTAGAAATTGTTCTTCGACAACTCGAGGAGTAAGAATGGATCTAGTGCTGGTGTTATGATAATTTCTCCAGAAGGAGATAAGTACTTCTCATATTTTTGGTTTCAATTTAGTTGCACTAACAATGTTGCTGAATATGAAGCCCTTCAACAAGGAATTCAACTAGCTCAAAAGAAGGGAATCAAATCCCTGACTATTTTTGGAGATAGTGAGTTAGTTGTTCATCAATTGAAGACACATATTGCATCCAAATATTATATTTTAAGATCATATAAGAACTGATTATTTGATTGAAAATTTTGAAGATTTTGGGATCCACGCAGTTACTAGAAATCAAAATCAAGATGTTGATAGGCTTTCTATAATTGGCTTGCAATATGACATACCTGTTGATATCATGAAATAAGGGTGATAATGTGTCAAAATGGTGGTTCAACTTGTAATTCATGATAATGTGATTAGTTGGCAAATGTTTGATAGGGACAAAAAAATTTCCTTTTCTCTACAAGAAGAGGAAGAGTTTTCTATGATAAATCAAGATAAGATGCAAAAATCATATGGTGATCAAACCATATAATTGAAAAGCAAAAAGATACCAAAAGGCTTAGTTACTCTAGAATCCATCTTCAATTCAGATGATCAAGCCAAAAGACAAAGCTCTAACATGGTGGACAAAGAAGAAGATTTTGAGGAAGTCGAGGTAGCAAATGAAAAGTTTCTAAGATCGGAAAAGTGTGTACCCTAGAAGATAAAAAGGCTTCTGTAAAAATTTGTCAAGAATATAATGATGTTTTTGCATGGATTTGATCCAGGTCTAACACAATATACCATCGAACTGGATCCTAATGCCAAACCAGTTCTTCGAAATAAAGGCCAATTAATCCCAAAATTGAGCCACTAATGAGAAAGGAGCTAACCAAACTCATCAAGGCCTATATAATTTTTCCTATCAATCATTCCTCTTGGGTAGCCAATCTATTCCCATAAGGAAGAAGAATAGATAGATTCAGTTATTTGTGGACTTCAAGGATTTGAATTATGCCTCATTGAAAGATCATTATCCTCTTCCATCAATAGAGGAAATCCTTCAAACAATGGCATGAGCTCAAATATTTTCTCTTCTCGATGGATATTTGAGTTACAATCAAATTTTGGTCCATGAATATGATCAATTCAAAACATCTTTCACTACCAAGTGAGACACGTATGCTTACATTAAAAGGCCATTCGGATTGTCCAATGTAGGGGCTACTTTCCAAAGAGCCATGGACATGGAATTTAAGGGACTAATCAATGATATAATTTTGGTTTACCTTAATTATATAATTGTATACTCTAAACATTTATAAGACCACATCCACATCTAAGAAAGTGTTTATGAAAGTGTAGGGAATTTAGGTTTCCCTCAGTCGTAAGAAATGTTATTTTGTAGTGCACGAGGGGAAGTTTTTGGGAAATTTTGTTTTAGTGGAAGGAATTTCTATTGATCCATCCAAGATCCATTAAATAATGTCCTTATCTCTCCCAATTCATAAGAAGGGTCACTAGAATTTTCTGAGAACCATAAATTTTGTGCAGAGATTCATCCCTCAATTTGCAACATTGGCTAAACAACTGAAAGTCATTCTAAATAAAAATATTCCATTCTAATGGAAAAAGGAAGGGAGGGAGAGATTTGAAGCCATAAAAATGGTCATTTCTCAAGCTCCCACACTGTTGAACCCCATGTTTGATAAAGATTTTATTCTTTATACTTTTACAGGTCAAGAGAGCATTTCAGGTATCCTCACCTTGCAAAATGATGATTTGATAGAGCAACCAATTGCTTTCTTTAATCAATCCCTCAAATACTATGAGATCAAATATTAATTCATTGAAAAACAATTCTTTATGGTTATTTGAGCTTTGAATAAATTCAAGCACATGTTGTCCAACAACAAAATTCATTTGATGGTGTCTCATCCAGGTGTTAAGGACTTTTTTTAACAAAGAGATGAACAAAAAGTGTGCTGGATGGATCACGAAGGTGATGGAGTATGATGTGCATATCAAAGTTACCAAACTTGTCAAAGGTAAAGGTTTGTGTCAACAACTTGCTGCAAACATGGAATCAAAAGGTGATGAGGACGTGACACTCCTAAACATTGATGAAAGTGATAATCAGGTTGACTGGTTATCCAAAATGAAGAGTTTCCTTTTCTTAGGAGTATATCCTATGAACATGGATAAAAATAAAATGTGGACTTTCCGTCTTCATTCTATTCCATATGTTCTAGTAGATAATGTTCTCTTTGAAAGGTATTTTAACAGTGTTCTCCTTTGGTGCGTGGGAATGGAACATGTAAGTAAGATACTATAAGAATTTCACAATGGCCTATCTAGAGGACATTATTCTACACAAACAACTACTACCAAGATCATGTGAGCTGGTTATTATTTGTCAGATTTGTTCAAATATGCCTATCTCTAGGTAAGGAAGTGCAAGGAATGTGCCTTTTTCACTACTAATAAGAGGTTGACAACTTTTCCACTGCACCTAAGTCAATTGGACCAACCCTTTGTTCAATGGGGTTGGATTTCATTGGAATGATTAATCCTCCATCCAGTGATAGACATAAATGGGTCCTTACTGCAATGAACTATTTTACTTGATGGATAGAGGTAGTATAATTGAAGGAGAGAAATGAGAAGGCAATTCTTGATTTCTTATAAGGTATAATGAAAAGGTTTGGTATTCCATTTATAGTTATTTCAGAAAACACAATGGATTTTCTTGGTTTGAAGTTGAGTGAATGGGATGTTAAAAATGGGTTCTACCTCAAGACTTCATCCAATTACTATCCTTAAGGAAACAAATTGGCTAAGTCTAGCAACAAGAACCTCATAAGGATTATCAAGTGCATAATGGAGACTAACAGGAGGACTTGGCACACACAACTTAAGACTTATTTATTGGCATATCAGATCACACCTAAAAGGGCCATCAGAATTCTCCTATCATGCTTACATATGGAAGGGAAGTAAAACTTCCACTCTCCTTGGAGTTACTTTCTTTATACTTAGCTCATCAGCTTGAGGTTATGGAGAGTGATCCTCTGACAGTCAGGTTTGATGAGCTCATGGAGTTAGAAGAAGTACGGAACAAGGCTATGAAGAATTTGGAGCAACATCAAGCTCAGGTTAGGAAATATTTTAACAAGAAGGAATCCAACGGGCATTTTCAAGAGGGAGATTTAGTTCTCAAATGGGATGAAGATCGAGCCAAACCAGATAATCATGCCAAGTTTGACGCTCTCTAGAGCGGGCCATACGTAATCACAAGTTGCAAAGAGGTGAATTTGTTTCATCTATCCAGGATCAATAGTGAAGAACTACCCATTCATGTGAATGGGATACATCTCAAAGCTTACTTTTGAGATCATTCCACCCCCTTATACAATTTAGTTAGGTGTTTTCCTCCAAGTGCTTATACACATTGTTATGTGTTGTTGTTCTTATGATTTCCTTGTGTGTTTTGTGTTGTTCTTACACATTATATCATCATTGGAATTTTCAAGAAGAAGAAGGTCCGAGGTTTCAAAATATGTCCAAGATTTCAAGAATGTTAAGTATTCATCGGTTTCGGTATATTTCCTATCTAGTATTACTGATGATTTAAGGAACATGTATCATAGAAGATCAAATCATCTTTAGGATTCCAATATTGGTCCTCCATGCCTAATGGATGAATTAAATCTACTGGAATAATGCTTAGCAAGAAATCATCCCTAAGAGGTTGCTAAAAATGCTATCTAATTTTTCACACATGGAAAAATTGGACAACGAGATCCTATTATGATCAAATAAGGACATTGGTCTCAAGGACACACTTCTGGTCATTGCAGAGGTAAAAGATTAAAATAATTAATAAATTGCATAGGTGAGCTCACCTAGAATTAAATGGTATCAAGTTGATATCAACTCAGTCAAAGGTCGGGGTCGAGTTGATAGATAACTTGGTGTCAACTCGCTAGCCAGCTCAAAAATCAACTCGATGCGTGGTGATCACAATAGAATAGCTTGGTTGCAAAAGCTTGATGAGATCTTGGTTTCGATGTGGAATATAGATATTCAGAGATCAAGGGAAGGAAATCAACACATGGCTCACATTGATCTCATCAGCATATGTATGGTGCTTGTTTGGTGGAGTTTGTTAGATCTCGCCAAGTCAAGAATTGGTGTAACAAACAAAGCTTAGCGGTAAGAAATTTGAGAAACATGGGACTGAGCTCGGTTGTAGAGTTCGATGGGAGCTCAGTCAAGGAGGGTTATGAGGGTTTAAGTGCCACAAATATATAATTTGGTGATGAACAAGCCATGTCATGATAGTGAGATGATCTTTGGGTTCCCATGAAACAATTACCAAGTTGTGGGGAAAAAATTAATGGAAATCCAATGAAGGAGTTCCGTGTGATAGAGGAGTCCAAATTGGCTAACCATTTGATGATCAATAAATGGTCATGGGATGACATGGAAGATTTTCTTAGCTAGATGACCAGTCCATAATAACTTGGTGAGGGAGTTTTAAGGCAAGAGACTAAAGTTCTTAGATGCCACCGAGTTGCTAGGAAACCACCCCAAACAAGTTGGGTGGTGAGTTAGATGGAGATTCCTACATCCTTTGACCAAGTCATGAGTGGTCAAGGTGGCACCATAAATGTAAGAGATCCATATGGAACACTTTGATGATCGATGTTGGTAGATACGATATAAGTTATGGTTGCAAAGAAGCAATTTAATGGTGACAAGTTCAAATTATAGTATGGGTCACTGTTGAAGAGAATTTTGGTTGATTCCATCAGTGGTGGATCGATACATGGATAGATTGACATATGTGAGTAGAGCTCAGTTGAGATATAAACTCATGTCGGTCATTGCAAGAGCTCATCTATAGGTGTACGAATAATCTTAAGTGGCTTGATATTGCAAGGAATGATGAGTAAGTCAGTCAATGAAGAGCTCGTGTCTTGGGATCTCGACGTAAAAGGGGTATCAACACTCGATGCAAGGAGGCCATGAAGAATAGAGTGATTAAGTTAGGTAGGAGCTCACAGAGATAGAGCTCACTCAGCCAAGTCATGGCTGAACATTGTGGTCATAGTTAGAGCTTGGTTGAGTGGGAGGTTGGTGTTAGAGGACTTGACAAACTTGGAACTCAGGATAAGCGAGAGAGCTCATTCAATAGGAAGTGGCTATGTGTTGATAGTGAGCTCGTGTTGGGCTCACGACGAGGGTGGCTCAGCTCGATGCGAGGAGGTCAGTCAATGTGGAACCAAGTCAATTAAGTGACCTCACATTGGTGAGATGATTAATATACTTGGGTAAGTTTCCTAAGGTTGTGTGTATATCGGCTCTCGTGCAAGCCATATTACTAAATGGTATGATTTAATCGCTAAAGGGGAAATCCAAGATCTATTTTAGATCATACAATCTCATTTAAAAGTCTAAAGTTAATTTGACAAATGAATCATATTGTACTAAGTTAAAATTTCTCACAAGGAGTTGAAGGTGCCTCGGAAAAGAAATAGCTCAGGAAATTTATTCACATAAGTTGAAAGACTCAAAAATGTTATTTTGATACCCATCTCACAAGGAGCTTAATTAAGTCAAGATTATGGTCTTTCATTTTTATAAGGAAAAGATCGACTCAATTGAAAATGACTTAGCATTGATATTGAGGAGTTGAGTCAATCAGTGACTTCCCAGGTGAACTTAGGATGAGGTGGCTAGAGATTTCAAGTTGGTGATCTCAATAGAGATGTAGGTGAGAAGATTGGTATGTCATGGGACTCGAGTTGATCGGATCTTCAAAATTTGGCATGGATAGCTTGGCTGAGAAGATGTGTTGATTTGATGATGACTCAAGCTCAACATTATATAATATGGAACCAAAAGTTGGTAAAATAAAGAGAACGCATGGGAAATTTTGGATTTAAGTTAGAGCTAGACGAATAACTCAATCAGTGAGAGCTTGAGCTATATCGATGGGAAGCATAAAGTGATGTCTTGGACATGGAGCTCACCTTGAAGGGTTTTCTTGACATCATCAGGTTAGAGATTGGAGAATTCCAAAGTGGTCATCGATTAGTTTAGTGTATAGAGTGATAGGGTCTCAAAATGGACTCAAAGACCGAGTTGAGTGTGAGCTCATGTGGCTCAATTCCTGCAAGGAAATAGGTCAAATAGATGAAACAAACATAGCACTTCGAGGATGACGTATAGAATTTTGGTGTTGGGCTAGGTCGTAAAGATTGTCGAGCTCATTAGCACCGGGTTGGAGTTTGAATTCGGGCTTTTCATCAACTTTGTATAACTATGCATTGAATTGTCCAAACATTCTAGCTAAGTTGGTCAATGAAAAGGATGCGATGATATTAGAAGGATCTATGAGTATTGTAATTAAATGAGCATGTATGTTGACTAAGTTGCAAATGAGGTATTGCTAGGAGGTCAAGTGGAGAACTTGTGAATATCGTGGGAAAGCACATCACGATGGCGTGAGGAAAAATATAAATTTTTGTCTATGTCGGGCTAAGAAAAATGAAGGATCATACAAGTAGCTTGGCCCAAACATAGAAATCACCAAGCCCAATGGAGGATTATAGAAAATAGAAATAGTCATAAGGAGTAGATCAAACAAAAAGACTCGCCATAGAGGGAAGCCAACGAGATCGATAAGTTTAAGCATGTAATGGGAAGAGAGCAAGAGCCAATCTGGCTCAACTTTACAAAAGGAAATGACTCATGGTGATCCCGCACACTATGGAGATGCAGAGATCAGGAACCAATTCACCGAGTCATGGCAACAAAGGTAAAATGAACTCAAAATACCGACAATGGGAGTTTGGGAGATTTTTGGTTATTCATTCAGAGAAAGGGAAAATATGGTGGCTAATCCTATACTCAGAATATCTATGGGGAGATTTGAGTTGTTTATTCCATGACATCTTAGGTTCCAATACCCATAATTGGCATGGGCTTTCCAAGGTAGTAGATTGAGTTAGCATAGAAGCACTTGATGGGGTTCTCACTGAGTTATCTACCTAGTTAGTAGTGACATGCAATGGGTGAGATCCTCATTTTGGGGATGTTTTTGGTTAAGTCTACATGGGTTAATTCATGTAAAAATGTAGGTTTCATCGGCGTGAGTTACATAGAATGCAGTTAGAGTATTGAAAAATGAAGGGTTAACATGTAAAAGAAAAGTGATCCATTGGAAATCAAAGAAAATGTGGTAGTTGGTGGCCCAAAAAAGGCTCAGAGGTGGATCTCACCTACTAATTCCCATCGAGAACCATGGGGAGTTTATTTATTAGCACATGGGTGACATATCATGGTGGAAGAAGATGTAATTAAAAGTCACTGGGTTGGTAAACCCAAGGAACTCATCGTATGAGACACATGGAATGCCATGTACAAAGAGCTTTCCCTGATAAACATGTAGCTCTCCAGCAAGGTTGGCAAGTTGGTTGGTAAGCTATTGACTGAGTCATAAACCAAAGCAAACCTAAATCCCTCTCATATGCAATTTTAAATTTGAGGATCCCACTAATGGACCAAGCTGGCTTCCTAAATATTATTAAAATATTATTTTTATCATATGGAAGAATAATTGGAACTTTTGGAATTATGAAGGCATAATGGGGTGGAGATGTTTTCAAATGCAATTAATGATGTAATTAAACATATAGCCCATCATGTGATATATTTTGGCCCAAGATTTAGGATTCCTCCTCTCTTCTCTTAAGGTGGATTTTCTATAAAGGTAAATGAGAAACTCATTCCAGGGGTGGGACATTTTTTCAGCATTCCTCTCTCTTCTGCAAGCTAGTCTATTATGGATTGTGGGGACTTTCAAGCCTCTTTTCCAACATTGTAATGGCAAAATTTTCCTCTTCCTCATGTAATGATGCATTGTGCATGTGATTGAAGTAATAAAATTGTGTTTTGTGACTAATTATTGGTCCTTTCATCATTCTAGCTACTTCTTTGTGCCTTTCTCGTGTATGTAGGTATACTATGCAACTTCAAGTTTCCATTACAGGTTTTGGGAATTTTGTGCTTATTTGAGAGTGAAGCTTTATATGTGGTTGAGTTGTGGTGCTTGTTCATCCTTCTCATTTTCATCTTCCTTCTCCGTAAAATTGAAATTTTTTCTAGCAATAACACCCTTTCTTGGTGCATCATGACTTCTAGTATAGGTTTTATTTCTTGAATTTTCTCTCCCTTAACCCCATGAAGATATTAGTATAGGTCTAGATAACCATTTTATTGCACTAGGAGTAGTATAACACTTAGTTTAGGAAGAGGAAGTCAACGTTCTTTGGAGGTTCACCTTGAGCCCAAGTCCCAAAACTTTAGAGGTGATCCCATGTTACCCAATCACACCGAACGTCATGTTCACATTCTAGACATTCGGAGGGTGTAGTGATTTGGTGATAATAGTTGCCATTAATGATAAAGGGGGAGATTTTTGGACATTTTTTCTTAGTGTTGTCATTGATGGAAAATGGTTTCATGGTGTTCTATGAGTATCCATGAGGTGTGTTTCGTGTCTAACATAAAATTTGATTTGTAGTGACTTGAGTTTGGTGATGTTATATGAGGTCCTAGAGCATGGTTCAATGTGTATGATCATAGTATGAGTCCTCCCAATCTGGTTGAATGTTATCATGAGATCACAAATGGTATTATACATTTTTATGGGTGTAAATTAGTCTCCATTGAGTCATCAAGGTCAGTTCATGAGTTGGCATGGTTGAGTCAGATCATTATAGGCTTATTCCTAGTCATAGGGCATACATAATGAGTTGGAGGAATGAATTTTGAAGTTAATCAGTCCTATCCAAGCATGGAAACAGTATGGTGACACTATATATGAATTTTAAAAGGCTTAATAGGTCAATTTTTAGAGGTATAGTGCATGTATGTGGTCCTTGGGAAGTAAGAAGGTGAAGACGAGGCAAGATAACACAGGTAAGTCATTTGGATAGAGAGTTTCAAGCCTATTTGATATATATGGTGAGTATGGATATTTATACGATTTTTTCATGACACTTCATGGCAAGTTTTAGGTCAAAGTGAAGGATATTTTGCAGGATAATCAAGTTTTACAAAAGCTGGGTTTTCTAGAGAGTGTATTTGAGGTAAAAGATGACCTTTTGATGTTCATTGTGGATTGTGTGATTTTCATGGGAAAAAAAGTTTTAGGGGATGTTTTTCCATGGAAATATGAATTTTTAGAAAAAAATAATGAGGTGGTTTGATAGTCATATATTTATGAATGATCGTTAAGAAGATAAGTTGTTTTGAAACTGTAATTAAATCCTAGCTCAAAGCAACTTGGAGAAAAAGGAGTATAACTAAGTCTATTTTTATTCCTTTTTCAAAATTTATGATTGGAGGTTATATAGAATATTCCAGATTTCTAGAAAGGTATGGTAGTGCTTGTGACTATATGTGGGCCCCACTCAAAAATGTATGTTTCTTTTCATGTTTAGTTTATTGAAAAGTTCTCCAAAGAAGGTATGAAATAAATTGACATTTTTTTATTCTGAGAGTTTTAATAGATGTCTGTGATATTTTAGATCATGCTTGATGTCCTAAATGGAAAAGTGTTCCCTATTTATGAATTCCATTTTTTGGGGAAGTTTGTGGTAAAAGAGGATTTACAGGAGCTACAGGTGGAGTTAAGACTTAGTTAAAGTTGTGTTGTGATACTGGTTCCAAGATATTTGTAATGACATATCAAAGTTTATTTTTGATAAGGAATGATAAATTTATGATCTATTCTTTGAAAGTCAAATATGGAGGATGCTTAGTTAAGCATGGTTTTGAGTAGCTTCATGAGGTTGGTGATTGTTATGAGTTTTTTCATTATTGTTGAAGGTTTTGAGTGATTATACAACATGTATAAGGGTGTTCCATGCTTTGGTTAATCTTTGAAGTTTTTTTGGAGGTGATGGAGCAAGTTGGTCTCAAGACTGGTTCTTGAGCCCTAGAAGCCTAAATGAGCAGTTTTAGATATTGACCTTCTTGAAGGCATTCAACTTGTATTTAAAAGGAAATTTAAGATGTTCTAGAAATTATATTTTGATTTATTTCCAATGGTATATGTTTTATTTCTTGATGATGAGGTTTAATAGGTCATCAAGTTGAGTTTGTGAAAAATAAGGTTTCTTGTTCTTAGGATAGGATATCTCTAGCTAGATGATGGAGGTAGAAGTATATTGTATTAGGTTGGTTGATTCTTGATATCATTTGGAGAGTGAATAGGGGTGAAATTTTTTCCTAGTGAAGTAATTTATATTTCTTTAATGTATCATCAAGGGTGAAAACTAGTTGAGTTTGCAAAACTACTTTCTGGGTAGCTCAGTTTGGTGAAGAATAAAGTGAGTGTGGTTTGAGTGGATGGATGTTTCATGAGATATAGAAATCATGTATGTGATCTAAAGGTAAGTGAATTTATAATGAGTAGTTATATTTCATAGTTTTGGTGATATGGTGTGATCTAGAGGTCCATAAGTGAAGACTGGTTCTTGAAGTAACTTGTTTGGGAAGGATATAAGCCTTCTTGATAGAGTTATGAGGAATTTGATTGGTGAAACTTAATGTGAGACCATGTATGATGTTTTTATGTCATGTTTTAAATTTTTGAAGCATTTGGAAGCTTGAATAATTATCGTGATGAGTTTGGGGGTCTTTGGTGAATCAACTAATGGGGTTTTGAGTAATTTCTGAGCTTGTTTGGTGCATTAGAGCATGAACGACCTATATGGGTCAATTTCATGATTGTATATGAGTTTTTGTTTTTTTTTGAGTTTTTTTGGTATAAATATTGGGTGAGGACCAAACCATGTTGTATTTTTTGAATTGAGAATCATCTAAAGGTGTTTGTTTAGTTCATTTTGAACTAGTTGTGGATGGAGGGGAACATGTGACCTAGGCGAGGAAGTGAAAGTTGTTCAAGGTCATGAAATTAGAGCTTAGGATGTGTAAAAAAATATGAAGAAGGTTATAGAGAATTAATTCAATGGTTTGAAGCAAAATCTTTCCATGGAAGAAGAATAATAGAGCGAGTTAAAGTAGAGAGGGTTTGAAGGTATGTGAACTAAATTAGTGATATCCATCAGTTGTGACAACAACAATACTTTAATTATATTCTTACAAGGGTGGTTGAGTTGGTGTTTTATCATCTTAAGGGGTTGTATCCTCCTTGTGGATTTGGTGCTTCACTAAACCATGGGTTGGTGCTCCTTGTAGGGTTAGTGCTCTACTAAACTAGGGGTTGGTGTTCCCTATGGGGTTGGTGCCTCACTAAATCAGGGGTTAGTAATCCTTGTAGCATTAGTTCTCTAATAAGCTAGGGTTTGGTCCTCCTTGTTGGTTTTGTGCCTCACGAAATTTGAAACATCACTAAACAAAGTTTTGTTTTAGTGGGTTTTCTTCCCCGTAAGGGTTTCCTACTTAAAATTAGTTTTCTTGTGTTATCTCTTGCATCTTGAGCTTGTGTATTGTTGTTAAATGGTTAATAAGGAAACAATGTTTTATGAATATTTAATTAATGGTTGGTGTGATGTATTAAAAGTAATTTAAATTAATTAAATATTTTGAAGGACTGATTGATGTAGAAAATTACAAAAAAATGCATGTATTAACTATTTAAGAGGTTTACCAACCCAACTCAAACTAACTCTACATTTGGAGGATCATACAACAAGCCTTTAATGGATTTAAAATTTAAATAGTGACTCAATCTCATTATATATGGTTTATAATATTTGTACCCTACTTTTATAACCTTCTCTAATACCAATGCAATCAACCATTTGATCTCATTTCATGAAAGTAACAACATTTCTCACCTTGCTCCAAGTTAGACTTCATCTTCTTATAAGATACTTGACTCTAGCAAGGAAAATTTTGGTCCTTAGTCATCAATCATCCTTATACTACCCTACTCTATATATAGGCCCTACATACAATTTTAAACAACATTTATAATAACTCCATTCCCTAAATCTCACTCCACACTTACCTTGTAATTTCTTTCACAACTATATTCACTTCTTGCTTCACTAGTCTCTAGTTCAAGAATGAAAATTTGGCCTTTGATCCTACTTAAATTCTCTTATCTTCTCTTCCTACTCACACACACTTAAACCCACTCTTATACACTTAAGGAAATGAATTCAAATCCATCAAGATAATACTCCTCACTCTTTGTTGTTAATTGTTCTCTCTTTTGCCCTTAAGATCATGTATTTTATAAATAACATACATATAGGTTTCTAGAGATACCAAAAATGTACTATAAGCTTCATTAGTTAAATTTTTCCATCCCTAAGGTGCTCACAAAATTTTATACTCCAAATCCCTTGTTTACTCTTCATATCTAGCTTTTTCACTTTTTGTTCTCAAAGATCTATTTAGCTTACGACAATCCTAAAACCCATATAAATTCTCATGCAGATGGATTCAAGGAAAAAAATTTTTAGGACGCATTATGGCATTCATCATGCATGAAAAATTTTAGGTTTGTACTCTAAGTTCAAATATTACTTATTTTGTAAAAGTCCCTTGACAACTAGATTTCCTGAATTGTGCACACAATCATCCCTTGACTGGTAAAAAAATCTTCAGTTTTAACTGCTAAAACTACAAATTTATTTTTTATATCATAAATTACTCCATCAAGGTTATTAATATCAAATTTCAGAGAAAATTTGATGATATTTGCCTTCAACAATCAAACCCTAGTATTTTCATCATAAAACCCTCCTAGAAACCCGAGTGTATGTAAATGGTTATAAAATTCTTGGAACTTTGACTCAAGGCCCTAAAATAGACACACATGTTTTTATCAATGTATTATATCATATTTTATTACTATAAAAGTTATAGGATCACATGGAATCCCTTTTTCTTCACTTTTCTTACCGCCCTTTCCTGGCGAACACACAATCACAATTATGTAAGAAAGGAATTATCATGAAGAGTTTATATTATTCATCACACAAAACACCTTCAAACCACTATGAAATATTATTAAAACACCTATTTTCCATGTGAGTCACTAACCACACTAATATTCCATGCAAAAGTTATCACAATCACCTTCTTTCTTCAAATCAACCAAGGATTCATTTATCAAAATAGAATATAAGATCAACATCAACTAGAGCTAAGTGCATATAAGATCTCATTAACTACTACATATTTTGAATATTAATGCATTTTGGGGAGAATATATCCTTTGACACTCAGACTCAAATTTTTTTCCTCAAAAGGAAAAATCAACATACAAACTAAGCTCATACAAATGTATTATTGAAAATCAACATACAAACTAAACCTATACAAATGAATTATTGTACCTCCTCATGCAAAATGGTAGAGTTATTCTCCATTACAACCTCCCCTTAATCCTATAAATGAGGAATATCTTCTCACTCACTCATAAAAATGGACTTCCACCTTCCTACCTCTAATTTTTCAAATGTATGCTTGCCTACTTCTAGAAATGTAACTCCCATTTTGTGACCCTTGGGCTTCCATGATCCTTTTAGATACATAACTTTATCTTTTCCCTCTAGAATTTTCCTTGATCTTCAAGTCATATTATCCACTTATCCAGCTCAAATTCTTGTGAGATCTCTCCATGATCTTATAATTACATTAACTACTAAAATTTCACTCTTGGCTAACCCATAGTGAGCTTGCACTTTCTCCCATACTTCCTCTAACTTTTCTTCACTCTTTTTCTCTATATCTTTATCTAAGGAATAATTTATTTCCTTTTCTTCTTCTCTCTTATTACTGCATTCACACATACAAAGTCACTATCACATTTAAAACTTGGAGGCCCTTGAGCCTCTTGAGAAGCTCTATCAATTAGATTTTTTCCTTCACCACTCTATTGCTCCTCTTTTCTTCTTCCTTGTTCTTCTTCAAGAAATTATAGAAGCTTGCAATAACCCCTTATTTATCCAAATTATGAGTTTCCTCTGTATAACTTTCTTGACCACTTCCTGATTTTGTTTATTCATCCCCTTTTCTATCTTCTTCAGCTCTTTCTCTTCTCTTTTTTTATCATTTTTCTCATCTTAGATTTTTGTATCTTCTCTATAAATATATTTAGAGGCCACTTAACACCCTTATTTATATAAAAAAAAGTGCACTTCCTTCTTTCTCCACGATTTTAGCTTCTATAATTTATCCCACCTCTTCATATCCTTCTTAAATTCCTTAAGCTCTTATTCAAACCAAAAAAAATTCCTTCTTTCCTTCTCTCTCTTCTCTTATTTTATCTTTCTTTCATTTTATTCTCTCTTCCTCTTCCACACTCTAATACCAAATTATGAAGATCAATTACAAAAAAATTCATGTATTAACTATGTAAGAGGTTTATCAACCCAATTCTAACTAACTCTACATTTAGAGGATCATACAACAAACCTATAATGGCATAAAACTTACAATAGTGACTTAATCTCATTACATATGATTTATAATATTTTTACCCTTATTTTATAACCTTATCTAATACCAATGCAATAAACCATTTGATCTCATTTAATTAAAGTAAAAAAATCACCTTGCTCCAAGTTGGCCTTCATCTTCTCATAAGCTACTTGACTCTATCAAGGAAAATTTTGGTCCTTAGTCATCAATCATAGTTTTACCACCCTATTATGTATATAGGCCCTACATAAAATGTTAAACATCATTTATACCAGCTCCATTCTCTCAATCTCACTCCACACTTACCTTGCAATTTCTTGCTCAACTATATTCACTTCTTGCTCCACTAGTCTCTAGTTCAAGAATGCAACTTTGGCCTTTGAGCATACTTCAATGCTCTTATATTCTCTTCCTACTCACACACATTTCAACCCACTATTATACACTTAAGTGAATGAATTCAAATCCATCAAGATACTACTCCTCACTCTCCTTTGTCAATTGTTTTTTCTTTTTCCCTTAAGTTCATGTATTTTGCAACTACCATGTATATGTGTTTATAGATATACCTAGAAGGTAATATAATATTTAGTAGTTCAATTTTTCCACACATAAGGTTCTCACAAAATCTTAGACTCCAAATCCCTTATTTACTCTTCCTATCTCACTTTTTCACTTTTTTCTCTCAAAGGTCTAACTAGCTTAGGACATTCCAAAAACCAATATAAATTCTCATGCAGATGGATTAAAGGAACAAACAAAAAAATTGAGTACCCATTATGTAATTTATCATTCATGAAATATTTCATGTTTTTAATCCAAGTTCAAAGCTTACTTATTTTGTAAACCTCCGTTGTTAACTAGATTTCCCACACTGTCCACACAGTCATCTCCTAACTGGTAATAATAAGTTCACTTTTAACCGCTGAAAATACAATTTTATTTTTTTATATCATAAAGGAATACCTCAGGGTTATTATTACTAAATTTCATAGAAAAATTTTATGATCTTGGCATTCAACCATCAAGCCCTAGCACTGTCATCATAAAACTCTCCTACAAACCCTTGTGTATGTAAATGGTTATAAAATGCTTGGAACTTTGACTTAAGGATATAAAATTGACACACATGTTTGTCTCAATGGATTATATCATGATTTATTACCATAAAAGTTAGAGGAGCACATGGAATCCATTTTTATTTACTTTTCTTACTGATTCGCCCTAGAAAACACACAATCACAATTATGCAAGAAAGGCATTATCATGCAGAGTTTATCTCCTTTGTCACACATAACACCTTAAAAAAAATATGAAAGCCTATACACACACCTCTTTTCCACTTGAATCACAAACCACATTAATAGTGCATGAAAAAGATATCATAGTCACCTTCCTTCTTCAAATTAGTTAAGGATTCATTCATTAAAATAGAATATAATATCAACATCAACTAGAGCTAAGTGCATATAAGATCTCATTAACTACTACATATTTTGAATATTTCATGAATTTTGGAGAGTAGCTATCCTTTGACACTCAAACTCAAAAAATTCTTCCTCAAAAAGTAAAATCAACATACAAACCAAGCTCATACAAATGTATTATTAAAAATCAACATACAAACTAAACCCATATAAATGTATTACTATACTTCCTTACGAAAAATGGCCAAGTTATTATTCATTACAACCTCCCCTTCATCCTATACATGAGGAATATATTCTCACTCACTCCTAAAAACTGATTTCTACATTCCTACCTCAAATTTTTCAAATGCCTGCGACCTACTTCTAGAAATGTAACTCCCATTTTGTGACCTTTAGGATTCCATGAGCCTTCTAGATACATAATTTCCACCTTCTCACTAATTTAAGCTTTTTAATGATTAACCTTCACATTGAAACTCATTACACACTCTTATACCTTAATAAGGCACTTAAAAACATTGAGAAAACTCTTATGACTCTCTAATATGCCTTTATAACTGGATTACATATTTTGGAGGGAAATCTCCAAGTTGAAATCTCAAACTCTCTCACTCTCAAGTCCCTCTCTCTCATGACCAAACATGACTAATTTTATATTATCAACCTTGTAATTGAATTTTTAGTCCCATTGAATATTCCCCTACATCATTGATTCACCTTTATCTCATTCCCTTGTACTTAAAACAATTATGTTAACATGAATGAGGCTCTTCACTACCTAAACAGTTATGTCATTGGCTTGAGGAAGAGAAATACCTCCAAGAGACTGAACCAAATAAAATACAATCAATATCAATAAATCTTAGGTAGAATAGAAATGCCATACCCATTAGGGGTATATATTTTTGGGTTGTTATTTAACAATTCATTCTAAACCGGATGTTGAAGTTTCAAACATACAGTGTGGGGGCTGTTTTCATCGTGCTGATGTGGTCTATGAGAGATATGATGTATTTATTCTCCTTAAACTAGTTATTTAAGTTTTCCCCAACTGATCCCACGAAGAAATTAATTACGTGTCTAAATTTTTTGAACCATTCTATATTTTTTCCTTTGAAAGAAGAGGCAAGTAATATGATAGATATATTCTCCGATGTGATATTATGTACTCCATAAAAATTTTCCACATCATGAATATGATTGAAAGGGATCATATAATCATTCCCATAAAATAAAGGAAATGGTTTAAGGTATTATTTAGGAACACCATTCCATTTTTATATATGAAATGGGTCTCCAAATCTATAGGAAATAAATGGGTAGGCTCTGGGAGAGACATGGAATCATCTTAGCATTAAGAAAAACAATGATGGTTGTATATTTTAGAATGGACATTTGACAACATGGAATCTCCAAGTGATAGGTTTATATTCAAAAATATGGCAGAGTCAAGGTTATCACCAAAATATTTAATGGGTGTTAGTAAACATGGGTTTTGTGCAATATTTAAAGCAATAAAAATCCATTGTCCCATTGGGTGTGTCATAACCATGGAGGTTGAAATCCTATTCTTTTCAAAGATAGTTTCACTAATAAAATGACATGTGATTAATTTTTAAGTGTGTGACTTGAAACTTGAATAAAACCTCCAAAGAGAGATGGTTCTCATCTACTTATTATTCTAATGTTATCCCTAACTACTTAATCTAATAACTATGTGGAAAAGTTATGAGGAAACTATAAGAAAAGTTTGGTGATGTAATAAGTGTGAAATATGAATCTTCCTTTCAATCTGTATTTTATGAAACATAGTATATTAAATAAATGAAAGTGTATTACACACACACACAATGAAAATATAGAATAGGTAAGAACAATTTACAAGATATCCAAATTACAAGAGAGAAGATAAATACATATATAAGCTAAAAGGAGTCAACCATTTCTCAAATATACAAAACTATATCAAGTATAAAATAAGTCCCTAAATGCATTACATTTATCTCTATATAGGATAAAAACCATACATAGAAGATGATAATTCAAGTTAATTCTACAAATAAAGAGAAGAAAAAAGGACAAGAAGCCAAAATATGAAGAGGTAAAAAATATGTTATGACCAAACATGATATTTTATTTGAAGAAGAAAATGAAGAGAAAATATTTGAAAACATGTTATAGGCAACGTGAGTGAAGAATGACAAATATTATTTCTCCATGTACATTGCAATAGCTTTGGCATTAAGTTCATCAAATAGTAAAGGAAGGGATAATTTTTTTATGAAAATAATGACATTCCAACAACATAATAGTTATTTGAGGGACCAATTTGATCTAATAATGATCGACATAAGTGATTTGTGATATAGAAAGGTGAAAACATAGGTCCAGAACATGGTAGAATTGATATAACATTACAGACTAAAGGAGAATCATGTAGATCTTCAAATGGGTAGATGAATGTGGAAGATATTTTGAACCAAAAGTGTAATAAAAATGGTAAATGGGTGCTGAGAATGTTCCATATAAAAAGATAGTGCATTTTTAAAAAAATAGTATGCATCCTAGGACAATTTTCATATATGTGGATTATATTTTTTAACTATAATAGTATTATGTGACTTTGTACAAGTATGTGTGGATTTGAGTGATGTTTTGTGGCATCTTATAGATTGAAAAAATCATTTTGATACAATAAGTGAATGGTACATAAGATTATATGGCTAAATATGAAGTGGAACAAGGGGTATAAACATGCGCGGATGTTGTCCTAGCACTCTATGATTAGGGATAATGTGATGTGGCATTAAATTTCTAAGGACTTAATGTAGGAAGATGGGATAAGACCTTTAGTAATGCATGTGTCATGTTACAAAGTGGATATGATATGATGTGTAGTGAAGTGATTTGTGGAAATAAATAATACTTCCTATGTTGGAATAAGATTTTGTGGCATACTATTCTAATTTGTAAAAATGAAAACGTTTCATGGCCCATAGAATAAACAAAGTGAAAAATATAAGTAAATAAATAATAAACCAATAAAAATCCTTTTGAATCTCTTTAAAGTGTGTATTCCAAGCTAGGATAAAAGGGGTCCATGCGAAATATTCACACATTATATTGTAATTTGGTGGGTCCAAAACACTAGGAATGCATTACTCCACACTATTTTCAAGGTATATGAATCAAAGGCCTAGATCTAATATAGTGTAGTGGAAAAAAATAGATCATGGTAGTAAGATGATGATATTAAGGTTGTAAATGGGTTATAATCAAGGTGAGATATTTAAGATGTTTTTATGAAAGAGTAATAAGGATTACAAGATATATGTCTAAGATATCCCAAAGCAAGAGTCACAATGATCAAGTGTTGTGCAATATTGTAAGGTAAGGAATGATAGATAAATAATGCAATATAAAATACTATACTACCCTATCCTAATATATACATGAAAACATATACACCATCTAAATATTAAGTGAAATAAATGACAAGAGATGTTATATATAATTACATGCATGAAGAAACAATTGGCACATTAACTTCCTCTAGGGTTGGAAACACCAAATGAGAGAGTTGATGTGGGGGAATATAAATTAATAGAATAAGACATGAGAAAACCTTTAATTAAAGAACCCAATGACTCCAAAGGATTGGTAGTGATGAATAAAGTGAAAACGTGACAACACGAGGATCTACGAGATAACTTGAACATCAACCGAGTTGCACTCCGGTAGCATGATGAGGTTCTATGGGGAACGATTATCAACCATGAAAATGTACATACAAGATTGGAAAGGGAAAAATATCATACACCATATCATATATTTGAAAAGGGAAGGATTACAAATAGGGGGTTTTGTGTAAACCCCATTGTATGTAATTGTACCTCCTCAAGTGGAGAAAGGGAGTTATGTTCCTAAAATGGAAGTAACTCTTGTTGGTACCTAATTTTGTTCTCCTTTTCAGTCTTAGTAGCATCAGATATATGGCATGAATCTTGAAGGAAGATAGATCATGATGTGTTTCATTTTATAGAAATGGATGTGATATAACTAGCACTCAGATTCTTGGAGAGATGGATAACACTCAAATAGGACTTGATCTTGTCCTAACTGTTTTAGGTTGTGCCTTTCAACCAAGGTAAGAGAACCTATTTTGTAACCATAAAATGGTGAAGGAGATGAAGATATCCCTCAATTTGTGAAAGTAGTATGAAAAGGCCTTGGGAAAATATGATCAACACTCCAAATTTGACTTTCACAAGTTGTCACTCCCAGATTATGGAGATATTTTCAATGCAAGGCAAGGGTTACTGAAGACATTATATGATCCTAATTTTCTTTGTGCATTTTTGTAACTGGATTGTATTATTTTGTTGACACATAATGCAATGCAAGGGTAGTATGGGGTGGGATAAGTTGTTTTAAATGAATTTTTGGTGGGAGATTTTAGACAAGACTAACCAGAATTTGCCAAATTCTTTGAGGACCCTTGTAAGAAATTTGTAAGACATAAACAACAAAATTCTTCAAAGGGGTTAAGGCACTCCTTCAACTAGGATATGTGCACAAAAATGGAAGCCCATATTTGCACACTTCCACACAATATTTGACAACTGCCACAAAGGCTTGAAGCGAGATGAACGAATAAAGTATCTAGAAATCTCTATTTTATCATGACCTAAGGTACACCCAAAGGTTTAAAAACAATCTTATAATTCAAGGAAGGTAAAGTGATTTTAATTTTTTTAATCTCTTTTATTAGATGAAATATCTTCTGAATGTGAGATTGCAAATTCCACTAAACTAGCAATAAGAAATGAGACTATGTATGATCAAGAGAGTTTCTAAACACAAGATCGCAACAGAGAAGAAAAACACAAATTGAAAACATTCTAAAACATAAGTGTATGCAAATTTTTCCAAGAGACAACACAAAATAATCTAGAAATGATCAAATTTATCAGTAAGGGAATGTTTCAAGAACAATCTCATAGCTTGTTGATGGCTTTACAACTGAAACCAACTCAACATGATACAAATCTGATACAAAAGGAATTAGAAATGGTTCTCAGTGGTTTCTCAAAGAATGGGCTTCTTCCTAGATTTTCCCATGAAATTCTAAGTTTCTTCCACCATTTGCATGACAAATTCATGCAATATATAAAATTTTCACTCACTTACTCACAAATCTTCCCTCCAAAAATGGAATATTCGGAGCACCTTTGCTTTGCAATATTTTTTAGAAAATGACATCTAACAGACTCGCAAAAAGTTGTCAGTTGTTCTTTAAAAAGGTGAATCATTACAAAAATTTCATCATTATCCATTGTGGGGGCATGTTTTTCATCTTCAAAGCATGCAGGCCCCTTTCATTTCATCATTTCATCCTTATCCATCCAAAATTTGGCTCTGCAACTTCTTGATTTGATATTTTACATTTTTTAACAAGCCAAGTCAAAAATTTACTTCAAAAACATCCCAAATCCACAAATTGATCCTTAACACCAATTGCATTGGTCCTTGCAGTACAATCAACATGAATTTTCCAAAAATTTGATGAAAATTGATGCAAAATTCGCATCTCCAAGCTTCCTAGAGCTCAAATGGCGGCCAAACTAAAAATGCACAATTACTATTGATCTACCTTTCTCCCTTCAATTTGAGCCCTCCACATGTCATAACATGATTGGAAAAGGAATTGGGATCACTTTTTGACTTTTTAACATTTTTTGAAAAATGTAAAATTTTGACATTTGTCTCCACCCCTCCGCCCTTGATATTTGGTGTTGACACGTGTCCCAAGGTGGGCCCCATTGGAATCATAGCTCAATTTTACACATTTCCACCCTTTTTGGAAAAAAGGAAAAATTACCAAAAATCTCCATGGGTCCGCCCTCCCACAAGACACGTGTCCTCATATGATTAGCTGAGGGGAAGCACTCTGACTTTGTACTTTAACTCCTTTTTACCAAAGGAAATTTTTCAATAATTCCTCTGCAGACCAAGGCCTCTGATCATGTCCTTACCACATATCTCCCTTTTATTCATTGCAGGTGAGTGCTTCAATTTTTTTCTCTAACTCATTTGTGTTTAAAGGGAAAAATTTCCCCTTTTCCTCCAGCAGCCCACCAACCTGCTTCATGCTCTGATGCTACCACATGTCTTCTCCTGACTGGCCCGACGGACCCGCGGCCTTTGATTCTGCCCCTACCACGTGTCTCCCTCTACTTTTTTGCAGAGCCACGTTTCAAATTATCACTCTAACTCTTTTTGCCAAAAAGGAAAAATTTCCTTTTTCCTCCAACAGCCTGTTGACCTACTCTATCCCTTGATGCTACCACGTGTCCACCCCTGATTGGATGTGGGCCTGCGGCCTTTTTCACAACTTTCACTCCCTTTCGCCAAAAGGAAAAATTATTCTAATTCCTCTACCATCCTTCCATCCCACTTTTGATGAGAACATGATATTTTTCCACCCCTGATTCATCATCCCACTTTTGATGAGAATATGATACGTGTCCTCCTTTGATTCGTTGAAGGCTTGTGCTCCGAAGCCACCACGTGTTCCATTTTACTTCATTGTGGGCCTGCA
Organism: Taxus wallichiana var. yunnanensis; assembly: GCA_018340775.1. Lineage (NCBI taxonomy): Eukaryota > Viridiplantae > Streptophyta > Pinopsida > Cupressales > Taxaceae > Taxus > Taxus wallichiana. The sequence goes on from CM031242.1 coordinate 383,869,505, forward strand.
CTCTGAAGCTGCCACGTGTCCTTCCTTGATTAGATGTGGGCCTTAGGCATTTCCTTTGTACTTTAAATTTTTATTCCAAAATTCCTTAAGGCAAAAATGACCAGCTCGTCCACCTTCATTCTACATGTGACACGTGTACCTTCTCTAGGACCAACAGAGTCAGTGGGGAAATTTTGATTTTTTTCCCAAAACCAAAAACGTTAAGTTTTCAATCAGACCTGCCAAATCTTTTCCAACCACAAATGGCCATGTATGAGGGGATGCTTGAGCTATAATTTGATGGGCAAAGGAAACCTATATGACCGTAAAAAAACATAGAATTTTCCAGGGATGCCCTAAATCAATTTTTTCTTCATGGGTGAAGAATTTTTCGATCAAAAAAAAATGTGAAGTGATTTTAGGTAATTTACAACCATGGAAAGGGATTTTTGAGGGAAAATATGCATAAAACAAATAATCACAAGCTCCAAAGGCTGAGAAAAGTGGAAAAATGACAAAGGCATTTGAAATGGAAAAAATTAGGGCACAAAATAGGGCATACATGCATATTTCTTTCAAATTAGGGAAAAGTAATAAGTTTGTGAGAGCATTTCAAGGAATTCAATCTGGAGGAAAAATTTGCATACCACCAATTTTAAGAGAAAAAACGTTCCAGAGCACAAAGAGCAAAGGGGAAACATGGCAAAATGGAAAAGGATCAAAATGGGCACCAACATCGGCTCTGCTTGGGGATGGGCACTCCCAGTGAGTGCCATAAGAACAAAAGTAGACCAAGTGCCAAAATAATCCATTAGGAAAAGGAGTCATGAGACAAAGCCACCAAAAACTAGCTGAGAAACCGACAAAAAAGGCTACCACACACCAAGGAAAACCACAAACCGAAAAACACCAAAAACAAAGAAAAACCAAACACTATACACTGTATAAGTTGGTGCATACCTCAAATTTGGGGATTAATCCAAGAAATGCTTCAGATGCCTACCATTAATAGGTAATTCAAGCAATTCCCCATCTAAGTCCTTGAGAAAAAAGGTATTTTCACCAATTTTGATATCAATGGAGTAAGGGCCCATCCATAATGCATCAAATTTTCCATGTTTTCCCTTATCTTCATTTCTATTATCCCAAAACAAAACTAGATCTCCAATATTGAAGGCCCTAGGAGTGACCTTATTTTCAAACAACCTCTTTAACTTCTCTCTAAATCTGACATGCCTTTGTGGGATTCTCTTCTTTCTTCATATAGCTCTACAATCTGATTAATTTGTGCTTAATATGGACTGACCTCTTGATCTTCAAGTTGTTGAACAAACTGAAATGAAGATAATTACAGATGTAAGGGAAGTAGAGCTTGAGTTCCATACACCAACTCAAATGGACTCTTACTAGTAGCTCTTTTGGCAGTGATTCTATCAGCCCAAACTATAAATTTCAGTTGTTCACCCCATTTTCTCTTGTTCAACTCCAAGGTTCTCCTAATGATCTTCAATAAGTTCTTATTTTTGGACTCAACTTGTCCATTCCCTTGAGGGTTATAGTTTGAAGAATAATTCAGATTGGTTCCATACTCCTTGCACATTTCCATCAAGGGTTTAGCTCTAAAACACATGGCATTATCAACAATAATCTTTACTGGCACACCAAATCTGCATATGATGTGATTCAACAAGAAGTCCATAACAACTTGGTGTGTTTCTTTCTTGGTGGGGATTTCTTCTACCCACTTGGTGAAGTAATCTGTGGCTACAAGAATCCACTTATGTCCAGCACTAGAAGGGTCTGAAATTTCACCAATGAAGTCTATCCCCCATTGCTTGAAAGGAGCTTCAATTGATACAAGCTACAAAGGAAGGGAGCCTGAAGCTTTCATTCTTCTAGAGAAATGCTGGCAACTTTCACATTTTCTAATCAACATGGTTGCATCTTTGAAAAGAGTAGGCCACCAATAACCATCTCTCAAAACTTTGTGTGTTGTAACCCTTCCAGCAAAGTTTCCTCCACAAACTCCCCCATGGAAATCAACAACTATTTTGGGAGCTTCATCTTCAGTTATACATTTCAAGAGGACACCTTCAGGGTTCTTCCAAGCTAGCCCAAAGTTAGTGATGATGTATTTTTGAGAAGCCATCTTGAGGGCTCTTTTATGATTTTTATTTAAATGATCAAGACAACATAGGTGTCTGAGGTAAAAGATTATATCCTTATACCACTCAGAACTTACCAATTTCTCAAGAACATCTACCCTTTCTTCCTCTACTTCATTCACTTCCATAGTCTGTAAGTTGCTCTTAGCCATGAGCTTAGCAAGACCTAAACCTCTTACCAACTTTGTGGTTTGGATGTCCATGTCATACTCCTATAGTTTGTTCACCCATCTACATATTTTTCTTGAGATCTCCATCTCTAATAAGATGTCTTTTACCATGGTGTGGGGAACATAAGCAACAACTTTTGAACTTAAGATATAAGGCCTGAAAACCTTTGTTGCTTTCACCAAGGAAAATACTTGTTTTTCCATGATTGTGTACTTTAACTCAACAGCTTGTAAAGCCTTGCTAAAGAAGGCAATAGGCCTCTCAGCCCCATCTTCATCCTTTTAGAGCAAAATAGATGCAATAGTATTTTCAGAAGTAAAGGAGAAGATTTGGAAAGGATTTTTGTAATTCGGAGCTGCTAAGATAGGTGCATGTTTAAGTGCTTCTTTGATTCCTTCAAAATCTTTAAGGGTAGCTTCTTCCCACTTGATAACTTGATCTTTCTTTAACATGCATGTAATAGGAAGAGTCAATTCAGTAAAATTTGACACAAACCTTTTAATGAAGTTGATATTCCCAAATAAGGATTGGATGCCCTTCTTTGTTCTTGGAATTGGAACCTTTTGTGATTGCTTCTACTCTCTTAGGGTCAATCATGACACCAGCCTTTGAAACAATGTGACCAAGAAGCTTGGCCTTTTGCACCCCAAAATGACACTTCTTTAGATTGAGAGAGATTTTGAATTCCCTACATCTGATCAACATTCTTTCCAAGTGCTACAAGTGATATTTTCTGTTCCTTGAAAACACAGTCACATCATCCTGATAAACTGTAATGAAGTCATTTATGTAACCATAAAAAGTAACATCCATTGCTCTTTCGAAGGTAGCCCCAGCATTCATGAGACCAAAATGTATTCTAACATAGACATATGTTCCCCAAGGAGTGGTAAAGGTAGTTTTAAATCTTTCTAACTCCTTGACAACAACTTGATTGTAGCTAAAGAAACCATCCAAGGTGGAAAAAATTCAGATATAGTCACCAACTGCAGCATGTTTTCCATGTTTGGCAAAGGATAATTGTCTTTTAATGAAGCTCTATTTAGATTTCTAAAGTCTACACAAAGTCTGATATCTCCATTTTTCTTTTTGATTGGCATAAGGTTTACAACCCAAGATGAATACCTTGTGGGCTATTAGATCCCTCCCTCCTTCAGTTTCTTCAATTCATCTTGCATTTTCATGGAGAGGAGTGGGTTAATTGGCCTTTACTTCTGTCTAAATGGTTTGGCATTTGTCTCAAGAGGGATCTTATGTTGGAATAAGTCTTCTCTATATGCTTTCATCTCTGAATATGACCAGGCAAAATAGTCTTGATATTTCTTCAATAGTTAAACATATGACTATTTTTCCTCTTTGTTTAGATTGCTGCCCAACCAAACTTTTCTTGGTTTATCACTAGTTCCCAAGTTATGCTCTTCCACATCCCTTGAGGTAGACATGTTTCTATTGATGATGCAATCAGCATTGGTAAAATTTGACTCAAGAGCAACCAACCCTCTAGGAATGGTGTTAGTCTTCAATTGAATAATATATTTTCCAAAAAATTCTCTCTTCCTTCAGTCACACACACTATTGGTTCCCAATCAATATTATGATCTGTAAACTCATCTTGATTTTGTAAGAACCTTTGCACCTAAAAATCATCATTAAACACTTGCCAGTGATTGATGTTGTCAGGGACAACTAGCCTAGTTAACACTTCAACATTGTACTCACATAATAAGGTGAAATGGTGCAATCTCCAAATCTTGAACCCAACACTACCAACTTGTTAGCAGTAGCATTGAAACTTCTGTCATGATGCACAATGTTGAAGGAATCAAACATCTCATTTAGATCCCAAACTGCATGTTTGTATTGTTTCATCCATTGATTTTTTGTAGCATGCATTTTTCTTATTTGTTTGACAACTAGCTCTTAATATCCTTTTGCAATGATGTCCTTGACACCATACTTCCATGTAATTCTCAGACCCAACAACAAGGCTTCATACTCAACAATTTTGTTAGTACATTCAAAATTAATCTTGAAGGAAAAAACAAACTCTTCCAAGCTAGGAGAAATCATAATTATACCAGCACCATTTCCAAATGGGGATCAAGCTCCATCAAATAGCAAGGTCCAAGGAGAAATTACCTATTCAAGGCACTTTGACTGATCCATCTTGTGTTCTTTTCCATCAACAAACCCAAAACATTTATCAGCATCAACATCAGCAAATAAGACTTCATAAGAAGCATTGTTTGGATCTTCAATTAGATGCAACATCTTCTTTTCTCCATATATCTTGACAAGGCTGCCTTCAATGGGAATAGTGGAAAAAGAAATGTCCATTTAGACACTCCCTCCAACACTTGTAGACCACTTTCTTGACAATAACATACCCCATTTAGCAGGGCAATCGACAATCACAACATCCAATTTTAAATTCCTCCTAGGATAAGATGTAAGTTGTACCACCAAACCCTTCACACAACCAACTACCACACTTCTCTTAAGTCCATGGCAGTACACTTTCCATAGGTTGTTGTCACTTTGATATCCAACTCATTCATGCCTTCTAGAGGCATGACATTACATGATGCACCAGAATCAAACATACAATTTTGAAGTAGCCTATCCTTTATGATCAAAGTTGTGAATAATAGATCAAAATTCAATTGGGAATCAACCAAGGATGCCCTGAAGTATACCTCAAGTGTTTCTTCAATATCCTCTACTGCTGGTGGTGTTTTAAGGTCTGTAATGATTTGAGGAGGAGTTTCAACAACATTTACATTTCTTCTTGGGGTACTTTTCTCTTCCTTTAATCCCAAGTACTCAAATGCTCTCTTCTTATGCTCAAGAATCCTAAGAAACTCAATGATTGGAACACTCACTTTGATTTGGCTCAATACTTGGGCTATGTCATAGGGAACATTTTTTGGTAAGGCAATATTGGAATGGAGACAAGCAGATTCATCAGATGGCATGGGATTCTTGGCAGCTTGGGCATGAGGAGGACTGTAATTTTTGCTTGGGATAACAAAGCTTTTGGCAGGTGTTTCTCTTCTAGGATCTTCTTTGGGAATACTTGTAAGCAAGGGTGTTTTAGGTTTGGCTTAAGGCCCAACTCCCTTAACAACTTTTCTCCTAGTGTTATAGTCTTTCTCTTGAGCCACAAAAACATTCATTAACAATTGTCTATCTTCCTTTGAAGGGATACCACCATCATACTTCTTAATCATCAAAGCTCTTAAGTATTCAAGTCATTGTTAGGAATTTCAAAATCTTGCACTACATCAACTTCAAGAGTATGAGGGGGAAGAAATACTTGTACCTATTTGATGCAATCCCAAAAGGTTGTAGCTTTCCTTGCACTTATTACCTCATTTGATGTTGCTCCTCCTTGTGAGCTTGAAGAACAACCCACCATGCAGATATCATCATCAGTACCATCATCATTACTAGCTTCACCATCTTGCCAGTCCACTTCACATGGAGGATGGGGCAGAAAACACCTATCACACCAATCAATATCAACAACTTCCTCAACAACAACAACCCTAACAGTTAGGGGATCAGGTAACACTCTTCCTTCACATGCTTGAGGATGTCTATTTATAGACCCCATGGGTCCTTTCCCTCTATCATCAGCCCTTTGATCACCCCTAGGATGATTGGAAAATTTTTCATGGATTTGTGCTTTTTGCTGACCTTGTGAAGTCTGCCCAATTCCTTTCTCATCTCTTGCCAACTTGTATGAGATTTCTTTGAAAACCCCTACCAAAGTTTTCACAACTTCCTCCAAGTCTACACTCTTACTTGCTTGAGGCTTTTCAGGGTTTATCAGTTTTACACCATCTCTCTTGAGAGGTTTCCCAATTTCTTTGATATTGTTTTCAATTTGAAGTGCCATGGTGAAATCTTGTCTTAGATTAGTAGGGTTTTTGTCTCTTAGGTAATAGGCTACCTTTTTATCAAATGCATCTGCATATTTGATTAAACAAGACTCATCACAAGGCCTCAGACTAACAAGAAGCCTTCTCAATGTTTTGTTAAACCTTGTATTGAAGTCATGAACTGATTCATTGGGGTTCTTCTTGATATTATTTAATTCAAACAAGAGAAATCTAGGATCAGTCTTATCACCATATTACAACCTAAATGGATTCTTCATTTGAGTCCAAGAATGAATTGAATTATCAGGTAGAGCCTTGTACCAATCCCTAACATCCTCTTCTAGTGTATGAATGAACAATTTGACATACACATCTTCAAAATCTATTTCAAAATCCTCCATCATGTTAACAAAAATTTTGAGATGTTGATCACCAGTTATTGCATTGTTACCTTGGAATTTTGGCAATCTATTTATGACATCTTGTGGGACAACATTTGGGTAACCATCCATTCCTCTAAATTCTATAAGACCAAAGGTGTTAACAACAAATGGAGGTCTAGGCTGAGCCATATTGTTTTCAGGTGGTGATCTTGGGGGTGACACAAGTTGATGAGGAGTGTGAGGTCTTTGGGGCTCAAGAATGTAGTTCACAAATGGGTATTCTATATGTGCTGATTTTCCTGGATAGTTCTACTAGAATTGAAACATAGGGGTGTAGATTGAAGAAGGAACTCACCAAGTACAACAAAAGGACCTTCACTAGTTGAAGTAAACAAGTTTATGAGAGGATTTCTTGAATCAGAGTCACTGGAAGAAGAGTGATAATCCTCTACTAAAGGCTGATCTCTCTCACCAATGGATATACCTTTGCCTAATGTCTGACCTTCAACAACCTTCCAAAATTTTCTCCCTTCTAACTCTGAGTTCCTTGAATCTTGAAATAGCTTTCTACTTGGGTCCCTCCTAAAGAGAGATCTTCTTCCTTCCAGTTTTTCAAAGATTAGAAACACAAAATAAATGACAGAAAGCTAAGACACTGGTATTTATCAAGATCAAATCAGCATGGAGTCGTCACTAAGGATTTTCACCCTAGTTGTGCAAATGCACTAAAATACTCTATCAAATACCTATCAACACTGAAAATCTTGCAAAAATTTATAGATCAGACCTTCCTTTTTCTTGAATTTATCAACCACAAATGCAAATGAAGTGCAACTACTGCTAGAAACTAATAAAATTACAAACAAAACTTGAAACCTTTGCATACACCTTGCAAATATGAGTATAGAATGATGCTTTAACAATATATTTGTAGTCAGAACTTACAAGAGACATTACCAGGTTTGATATCCATTCAAATATCTCAAATATGTATGCACATGGATCAGATTGAACTAAGAATGTCCTAAAATGGCGCTAGAAAGTTGTTGTTGACGGGATGATTAGATATGGACTAGCAATAAATCAACAAATAAATCTCAGCAATGCAAATTATTTCCCAGGAATTCAAAATATTCCCTGACAATGGAGCCAGAAGGTGTTGGTACCCAAATTTGTTCTACTTTTCAGTCTTAGCAGCATAAGAGATATGGCATGAATCTTGAAGGCAAATAGATCATGATGCGTGTCATTTTAGTAGTCGAGGATGTGATGTAATTGACACTCATATTTGTGGAGAGATGGATAGCACTCAAATAGGACTTGATCTTGTCCTAAATGTTTTAGGTTGTGCCTTTCAACCAAGGTAAGAGAACCTATTTTGTAACCATCAGATGGTGAAGGAGATGAAGATATCCCTCAATTTGTGCAAGTAGTATGAAAAGGCCTTGGGAAAATATGATCAATACTCCAAATTTGACTTTCACAAGTTGTCACTCCTAGATTATGAAGATATTTTCAATGCAAGGAAAGGGTTACTGAAGACATTGTATGATCCTGATTTTCTTTGTGCATTTTTGTAAATGGATTGTGTTCTTTTGTTGACACACAATGCAATGCAGGGGTAGTATGGGGTAGGATAAGTTGTTTTGAATGAATTTTTGGTGGGAGATTTTAGACAAGACTAACCAAAATTTCCAAATTCTTTGAGGACCCTTGCAAGAAATTTGTAGGACCTAAACAATAGAATGCTTCAAAGGGGTTAAGGCACTCCTTCAACTAGGATATGTGCACCAAATGGAAGCCAAGATTTGCACTCTTCCACACAATCTTTGACAACCTGCCACAAAGGCTTGAAGCAGATGAACCAAAAAGTATCTAGAAATATCTATTTTATTATGACCTAACGTGCACCCAAAGGTTTACAAACAATCTCAGAATCCAAGGAAGGTAAAGTGATTTTAAATTAGTTTATCTCTTTATCAGATGAAAGATCTTCTGAATGTGAGATTGCAAATGCCACTAAACTATCAACAAGAAATGAGACCATGTATGATCAAGAGAGTCTCTAAACACAAAACTGCAATAGGAGCAAAAAACACAAATTTAAAACATTCTGAAACATAAGTGTATGCAAATTTTTCCAAGAGACAACACAAAATAATCTAGAAATGATCAAATTTATCAGCAGGGGAATGTTTCAAGAACAATCTCAGAGCTTGTTGATGGCTTTACAACTGAAACCAACTTAACATGATACAGATCTAAGACAAAAGGAATTAGAAATGGTTCTCAGGTGGTTTCTCAAAGAATGGGCTTCTTCCTAGATTTTCCCGTGAAATTATAAGTTTCTCCCACCATTTCCATGACAAGTTCATGCGATATATAACTTTTTCACTCACTTACTCACAAATCTTCCCTCCAAAATGGAATATTCAAAGCACCTTTGCTTTGCAATATTTTTGGAAAATGACATCTAATAGACTCACAAAAAATTATTAGTTGTTCTTTTAAAAGGTGAATCATTACAAAACTCTCATCATTATCCATTGTGGGGCACATTTTTCATCTTCAAAGCATGCAGCCCCTTTCATTTCATCATTTCATCCTTATCCATCCAAAATTTGGCTCTGTAACTTCTTGATTTGATATTTTACATTTTTACACGGGCTAGGGCAAAAATTTACTTCAAAAACATCCCAAATCTGCAAATTGATCCTTAACACCAATTGCATTGGTCCTTACAGGCACAATTGACATGAATTTTCCAAAAATTTGATGAAAATTGATGCAAAATTCACATCTCCAAGCTTCCTAGAGCTCAAATGGTGGCCAAACTGAAAAATGCACAGTTACCGTTGATCTACCTTTCTCCCTTCAATCTGAGCCCTCCACGTGTCATAACGTGATTGGAAATGGATTTGGGATCACTTTTTGACTTTTTAACATTTTTGGAAAAATGTAAAATTTTGACATTTTTCTCCGCCCCTCCGCCCTTGATATTTGGTGCTGACACGTGTCCCAAGGTGGGCCCCATTGGAATCATAACTCAATTTTACACATTTCCACCCTTTTTGGAAAAAAGGAAATTTTACCAAAAAATTCTACGAGTCCACCCTCCCGTAAGACACGTGTCCTCATATGATTAGATGAGGGGAAGCGCTCTGACTTTGTACTTAAACTCCTTTTTACCAAAGGAAAATTTTCAATATTTCCTCCATGGACCCACGCCTCGGATCCTGTCCTTGCCACGTGTCTCCCTTTGATTCATTGCGAGCTAGCATTTCAATTTTTTTCTCTAACTCATTTGTGTTAAAAGGGAAAAATTTCCCCTTTTCCTCCAGTGGCCCACCGACCCACTCCATGCTCTAATGCTGCCATGTGTCCTCTCTTGACTGGCCCGATAGACCCATGGCCTTTGATTCTACCCCTACCATGTGTGTCCCTCTGCTTCATTGCGGAGCCACGTTTCAAATTATCACTCTAACTCTTTTTTCCTAAAAGGAAAAATTTCCCTTTTTCCTCTAGCGTGGCCCATCAACCCACTCTGTGCTCTGATGCTGCCACGTGTCCACCCCTGATTAGATGCGGGCCTGCGGCCTTTTTCACAACTTTTTCCCTTTTACCAAAAGGAAAAATTCTTCTAATTCCTCCACCAGCCTTCCATCCCACTTTTGATGAGAACACGACACGTTTCCACCCCTGATTCATCATCCAACTTTTGATGAGGATATGACATGTGTCCTCCTCTAATTCGTTGAAGGCTTGCGCTCCAAAGCCGCCATGTGTTCCATTTTACTTCATCATGGGCCTACACTCTGAAGCTACCACGTGTCCTTCCTTGATTCAATGCGGGCCTTAGGAATTTCCTTTATACTTTAAATTTTTATTCCAAAATTCCTTAAGGCACAAAATGACCTACCCATCCACCTTCATTCTGCATGCGACACGTGTACCTTCTCTGGGACCTGCGGAGCTGTAGGGTGAAATTTTGATTTTTTGCCAAAAACCAAAAATGTTAAGTTTTCAATCAGACTTGCTGAATCTTGTCCAACCACAAACAGCCACGTATGAGGGGATGCTTGAGCTATAATTTGATGGGCAAAGGACACCCGTATGACCATCAAAAAACACAGAATTTTCCAGGGATGCCCTAAATCAATTTTTTCTTCATGGGTGAAGAATTTTTGATCAAAAAACAAATGGGAAGTGATTTTAGGAAATTTATGACCATGGAAAGGGATTTTTGAGGGAAAATATGCATAAAATGAATAATCATGAGCTCCAAAGGCTAGGAAAAGTGGAAAAAATGGCAGAGGCATTTGAAATGGAAAAAATTAGGGCACAAAACAGGCATACATGCATATTTCTTTCAAATTGGGGAAAAACAATAAGTTTGTGAGCATTTCAAGGCATTCAATCTGGAGGGAAAAGTTGCATACCACCAATTTTAAGAGAAAAAATGTTCCAGAGCACAAAGAGTAAAGGGGAAACATGGCAAAATGGAAAAGGATCAAAATGGGCACCAACAACTCCCATATGACACATTGATGCACTAACGTGTAAGGAATATATCATAACCTGTGTGACACATATACCTATGACCTCACCTAAGTGAGATGACTCACTCCATGATGTGTGAAAATGGCTCACACCAACACCCCCTTCATCATAAACTAGGATGAGGTGGCAAGTCGAAATCATAAGTGGGTCCCAACAACCAAGCCTGATGAGGTACACATGAACAAAAAGGATCTTAAGAAATTGAGGACAACCCAGTGGAAAAAAATTCACCATAAGAGATGAAAAAACTCTCTAAAAATCTAAGAAAGATGCCAAAAAATGGGTTCCAAAACGAGGATCCCGATAAGGTAACCATGTACAAAATGGAAATATCTCTAGAAGAATAATACGAGAGGAGAAGAAGCAAAAAAGAGGAACACAAAACATGTCATGGATGGATTTAATCTCTGTAACTCTAGGAAGTCTCCAAGAAGATCATTACTGATGTGGTCCTTGGCCAATGTAATGAATAATAACCAACCATACTGAAATATGTGTCTTCCCTTAAGAAGGATAAAAATGGAGTACTGGACATCCTCCCACTCTGATAAGGAAACCAAAGGTAGCAAGTACAAATAAATATGAATCTAGTCCATAAAAATGTGACATAGGTCTGGCAAGTAAGTACACATGAGCTGAAGGTAATGCCACGAGCATAAAACTTTGAGAGAGAGAAAGTGGAACATCCATTGAAAGGATGCACAAGTGATGTGAAGGAAATATAATAACCCCCACAATAGAAAGAGGGTTCACAAGTAGATGTGGATCAATGTTGATCTCTTGAAAAGTAGAAGTGATAAGAGTCCCAAAATGGAACTCCCAAAAAAGGAGATGAAGAAATTCTCTAAAACACCCATATAAAGATGAGAGGATCCATGTACTTCATCACAAGTAGGCACTACAAAGAGAGGACAAAGTTATGGCACATAATCATCCTAAGAAGGGGGATCAACAAATAGAAGAGAGTGATGTCAGACATGTATGAATCATCACATGAAGGTAGAGGATTGGAAAGGGCCTCACACACTAGAATTGGAAAAGAGGTAGATGCAATGATGATATAAGGTTGGTAGTAATATTGCTTGAAGTTTAATGGGAAGGGAAGAGTGTCAACATACTTTGGGAAGTTGAGAGGAGGAGGAGAGGAGTCCTTAGTAGAACTCTCATCATCAGAACTAGAAATAAAATCCTCATCATTAGGGATAGAAAAAGAGAGTCTATGTCAGTAAAACTATCATCACATAAAGCAGAAGAGGAGATAAATATATCAATCATAATAACATCAGAAGTATGTGAAGGGTCTCTAAAAATTAGTGAAAGATGTTCAAGATGGTGTGGGGAGGATCTGGGTTTTCCACATGAAATCGGAGAGGTCTAGAGACATGCAACATCAAGTGACCAATAACATGGTCACATGTGTCGAGATATTCGTCAAGATGACAAGAATCAATGGGTGTGGGAACTGTCCTCTATGTATAAAGGGAGTAAGACCCTCATGAGTGAAGTAACATTCTATATAAGCACTTCATGATGTATAGTTATATCTCCCAAGAAGAAGTGGAAAAGGTTGTAAAACAATCTTGTGAAGCTCAAGTTTTGAAAGAGCATCTTCCATGATGTGGAAGTAAGAAGTGAAAGTTGTACAAGAAGAGGGTGTGTTGATACAAGCAAGGTTGCAATATGTTAGCCTCATCCAAGAATACATCTGCGTGAAATAAAACACCCAAGAAAAATGATAACCCCTTGTTTGTAGAAATTTATAAATAGTGCATGATTAAAATAGGGTTTTTTCATGTGATGTGGGATAGTTGACCGCTCACCTTGTAGTAGGAGATAAATCATGCAACAATGGAGGCCACAATAAGTCCTAGTCGGAAGTAGAGGAATGAAACACAATCAAGCACAAAAGGAGTAAACACAACAAGGGTACAAATACTACTCAGTGTGAGAGAAGGCATCTCACATTGTAAAATTATGGGCTCTCTTTCTACAAGGTTATGATGGATTCAATCATTAGTTACAGGAAAAGAAGAGCACTATAATAGGTGGGCCAGAAAAAAGGCCTAAAAAATCCTAATAACCCTATATATGCATCCCGGGAAAAAACACCCCCTTACAATGATGAATTTCATTAATTTTCCCTTTTAATTATAATTACCTAATGTGAAAATAGGGAAATGTGTAAAGAAACTCAAAATGAGGGGTTTAGAGGAGTCCTAGGGCCTAAGGAGAGTTGTAGAGAAGGAAGCTTGGTTGAGCTACTCGACAAGCTGAGTGGGAGGGGCTCGGTGGGTGAGCTATATTGAGAGGATCTTACTCGAGTCCAAGGGGTGATTTTGTGGGTGATTCAGGTTGTGAAAGGCACCAACTCCAGGTGGAGTTGATGTAAATAGAGGGGTTGTCGAGTTCTTCATGGATGTTCTGAGTCATATGGATGGAACTTTGGGTCGATGCTGAGATTTTTGATAAGGTAGAAGATGAAATGCATATGAGGGTGGGCATGCCCACGTATTGAAGAACCTAAGAATGACATTGAGTAGGGATGGTGAGAACCACATGTAAGGAGATGGAGGGATAGTTGAATGGTGATGATTGAGTGTGTAATGGGCACCAAGATAGGTCTGATTTGGTAGTGTTGATAGCGGTAAGTTAGATGTGTCAGTGGGATATGGAGTAACATGATGGGGGAATAGACTGAGGTAGGTTGGAATGAATCTCATCATAGAGTAACGCCCCAATACAAGGGACTCGGGTGAGATACAGAGCCAAACACAACATGCACGAACTAGGAGCGGGAGTACAAAGAAAACTAGGGTAAGACCAAACATGCAGGAGTTGATGAACAAGAGTCAAATGGTAGATAAAAGTGTGAGTCAACAATTGGAAAGAAGCCCACAGGGGATCCTGAACTAGGGGGTGCAAGGCCAATCGGTGAAGCTATAGACTAGTAGGAGCCAACAATGTATGGGAAAACACAAGATAAAAACATTCAAAGGAAACCCAATACAATGCAAAGTCAAACTAAAAGGATGGTGAGGGTGACCTGGAGGAGCCATCTTAGTTCCCAATTCGACGAGTTGGGGTTGAGTTAGGCCAATAAAGCACACCACAACTTTAAAAAACCCTTAAAAATTACTTCAAAATCTAATCTTTTTCACACGAATCTATAACAAGTCTCTAAAACATGCATGCAGAGCTTGTAAATGGGAAAACCTCCCAAAAAAAAAAATTCGAAAAAAACCCAAATAAGATGTAAAACTTGAATCAATACATTTAATGCATAAATGAATATCCATTATGATGGCTACACACAAAACCTGAAAATGAAGAATGAAGAGAAAGAAGGAAATGATAGGTGGTGAGTATCATAGATCCCAATAACATGTGCTCTAATAACATGGTGAAGAAAGTGAAAACATGACAACACGAGGATCTACAGGATAACACGAATATTAACTGAGTTACACTCTAGAAGTGTGACGATTTCTATGGGGAGAAAACATCAACAATGAAACTCTGCATAAAATATTGGAAATGGAAAAATATCATACACCATCTCATAGATATGAAAAATGGAAGGAGTACAAATAAGGGGTGTTGTGTAACCCCTAGCGTATGAAATCATACCTCCTCAAGTAGAGAAGGGGAGTTACTTTCCTGAAATGGAAGTAACTCCCATATGATGAATTGACGTGTAAGAAATTTATCATAACCCATGTGACACCTATACCTATGACCTCACCTAAAATAAATGACTTGACATGTGATGTGGAAAATGAATCAAACCAATAGGTAGACCATGCCAAGTGAGAATCCTATAATTTAAGATCATAAGTAACCAATTCTCTAAGTTTCAACTCTAAAGAAAACATATATGACCAACTTCAAAAGCTTCCAATCTTTAAGGGCATGTTAATGAGCACTAGGAAATTAAATGAGTTGTGGATGAGATGTGGAAAGAGAACTGATATATATCATATAAAATAATCCTAATGATAACATAATAGTTAATTTTATCTAAAAACATAAACATGGTTGATGCTGGAAACCATCGATGTCATCGAATGTGAAAAAATATTAACTCGATGATGTAGACTATAGTCAATATCATTAGATAATAAAATTTTCTCAATAGATAACATCGTCTATGGTTGATGATGACTGAGATATAAATCTAGGGATGGGGAGGTCAATGAATATACTCAAACTAGATGGAGGGAACTATAAAGTTTTGAGGGATAGAATAATGGATATGTGAGTGTGATGAAAGTCAGTGTGAGAGTGATCACAAGGGAATGAGAAGGTGATATCGCAAGGAGATTGTAAAATATGACAAGGGATGAAAAATATAATTTAAGGTATGACTATAAGTGTTTAAAAACATGTGGAATATATGATATAATTGGACTATAAATAAAATATCTCTAACAATACCATTATTGACTAAACCTAATACAACATAAAGGATGCAAACAACCATTTATACTTATTCCCTACTCCCGAAAGTATCCATAGGAACAATAATCTAGGAAAGGTAATGCATAATAATTCAAGTAAAGAAAAAATATTGAAATTAAAAAAATATATGTGTACATGTACCCCAAGTGAATATCATTGTGTGTCAAAAATTGTACATGAGATGGACTTACACAAAATAATACACAACACTAAAATCAAAATACTAGAAAATTTATATAGAACAAAAATAAAAGAAATCACAAATTCAAATAAAGCATAACTACCTATATATGCACCTTCTTATGAGTGTGGCTGCATAATGAATCACCAAATTGTAGAAAGAGTTTCTATGATAACTCAAGCATAAGTGAAAAGAAACAATAGAAAATGAGGGGAAATAGATAACATAGTGGGCTAAAAGAGCATATGATTATCACTAGAGATCACTTATAGTCTTCTAACTCACTATTAATATGATTCATGGATTCTAAATATTTAGAAGGTTGTGATAGGGATGTTTATGATACAAAGTTTTTGTCATAAAAATATGGACGAGTACCCCTATTTACTTTGATGTCTTGCACGAAATCCTTAGAGAAAGGTGTTTAATTCATTTGATGTGTAACCATTTGTGTGTAGTTATAACATGATTTATACAAGGTTTAGGTGGGATAACAATAGGATATTGGGTTCATTATTTTATTATCTTTATGGATATATGATAGGTTTCCTATATATATGATAATAGGTAATTATTTTCAAATAAAAATATATGTCCCAAGGATGCTTCCTTGGGAGAGGGAGAGGTAGTGAGATCTAGAGAGAAATTTCCATATTTACAAGTATAAAGATATCGAGTTATATAGAATTGTATGTGAGATAAACTAATGGATGACATTCATGGCCCATAACACATGTAGTATAATAAATCATAGAGAGTTTGATATTAGTAGTGGGTAGAGACAAATGAATTATAAAACTATTGTTAGGGTGGTTTGAGAGACCCCATCCTATTTTACGATTTCCATTTCTACCATATCCATTGCAAAATGATAGGGATCTATAAGTATGAGTAGATGAGGCAATATATATTGTCATCCACCACGGAGGCTATAACAACATAGGTGGGTTAAGATAAGATGAAAACGTAGGAGAGAAGAGTGACCTCTAAGGAAGGTGTAAAATATAAAGGCAAGCGATATCCCTAAAAAAGGTGCCTGAGGTTAGGAGTAGGAGGAGATACAATGATAATGTAGTTGGGATTGGGGGTTAAGGATTACATGACAATGAGAAAATATATTTTCTCCTTCTGGTGTAGTGATCAATTTTCATTCTCTCTAAAGTTCCAAAAAGACAAACTTGAGCATGAAGGAAGGAACCCATGATGTTAGTAAACCTAGAGAGATAGAAGAAGTTTTTTATTGTGAGGCCATGAGATGATGATTATGAAGAAATCATGTTTGGTGGATGGGTAGAAGGGGTAGTTTTAGAGGAACATATTGGTTAGTGATGTATGTGTTTGTGTTTAATGTTATTTCTGTTGACAATTATCTTTGCATATGAACCATCAAAGTTGTGGGAAATATTAGGAATGTGGGACTTCACCCCTAAGAGATAACCTCCATATTTTATAGAAGTTGGATCTTCTCTTCAAGCGTTGAGATAAGGGTTAGAAAGGAAACTAAATAACTACAAATCCTAATCTAAGGCGATGCACCAAGATTTACCATAAAGCACAGAGATACATACCCAAACCACAACAAAATAAGTTAAAGAGAATTGAGCATGATTAACCTATTTTCAGAAAGATTCAGTATTATCTAAGGCTAGAGAGAACTAAAACATAACCATGCAAATGAGAAAATGAATGTAAAAGGATCTAAGGGCGTATAACATGGTAGAAACTGAAACATATATCTGAGAGTTAAATAAAAGCATACAAAAGGAAATAAAGATTCAAAGTATTGTGAATCCTTTGTGTATAGAACAAGAACCCTTTAATTATAGAGAAAACAATACATAAGGCCGATAATGACACAAATTATAGTGCTTCTTTATAACAAATCCTTGTTAAGGCTAATAAACATAAACTACTAAAACTAAAAATCCTCTAGAGATTTCTAAACAACTTCTCCTCTATTGCTCCCTTTTACTTGGTTCAAGGACTCTCTTATATAGACCTTACGGCTCACACTCTAATGCATTTTTCATCATGATCTCCACCATATGAATTTATTTCTTGATCTACCTGATCTTCGACCCATGTGGTATATCTCAACTTCTCACTTCAGGAATCGGGATTGCATTCAATCCACCGAATGTGAGTCCTTCTGCTTCTTTGGTAGGATCTTCTAACGATGATAAATTATATGAGTGAAACATGGCTTCACGCATGCTAATTTGGGGCCACCTATTTTATCCCTTTGGAGTTACACTTGAGTGACACGTGGGGATCTATGAGCTTGTCTCCTTTTCTTTTGACTTTTTAGCCCATTCGGTCTATGTTGTTGTGCCTTTTCCATGTGGAGGCCACGTGCTGATTTTAAGATCCCAGCTCTTTGTAATTCTTATAATCATGCATTGAAAAGACACATGAATACCCTCTACGCACTTGGCTCCATACTTAACCAAAATTCATGCTCCAAAGGAACAAAGAACGCTAAAAAAGGGTTGGGTAAAAAAAAACCAAGAGATCCCTGCAGATGTAGAAATTATTCTACAATTATGGCGATTCACTGAGGGACTCCATGCTTGTCATGGAAGAATCCAAAATCCTTCCCTGACTCAAAATTGCAAAAATGTGCTCAAAAGACACCACTCAAAGCTTCTTGAAAGAATCCTGGTACCCAATCCATTCCTCCTCCATTGGGTATGTTCTTCTTTGTAGAGCCTAGAAGGCTCTATCCAACTCGATAATCTCCTTGTGTGAGAGGGTTTGAAGATCTTGCACCATTCCTTCCAAGTGAAAATATAGTTTCACTATCAGATTTAGAATGATCTCCACCTCAGCCACACTTGATTCCTCTTTTAAAGACTGGAAAATAGTCTTGTCTTGTTCCTTTGTTGTGAGTAGATGTTGGATTTGGTCCTCTAAAAGGACTATGGAGTCATTAGGAAAGGGAGAGGGGAAGCCCAATTGTACCAAATCCTCAATGTGTTACTTTTGTTCCTTGATTCTAACCTTGAGCTAGGCGAGGATATTATGAAACTTAAGTGCGGTCTTGTTGCAACTTATGATCTCATTGATTTTAGCCACTATCATTCACCTCTTTGCGATACCAACCCCTTACAGGGTAGAGT
Source organism: Taxus wallichiana var. yunnanensis (assembly GCA_018340775.1). Classification (NCBI taxonomy): domain Eukaryota; kingdom Viridiplantae; phylum Streptophyta; class Pinopsida; order Cupressales; family Taxaceae; genus Taxus; species Taxus wallichiana. The sequence goes on from CM031242.1 coordinate 383,888,405, forward strand.
CTGAGGAATTACATAATTTATGGACCAATGCTTGTGCTTCAGGAACCCTGGAGGAGATGACATTGATGATGGTGGATTCAAATGACTCTACATTAGCACACAAGCCTTGTGCAATAGATATAAATCTGAGTGCAAGTGACAAGTCCTTTGCCATACTAGGAATTCTTTTTGTAGCATGAGGCATATAGCCCCTACACTAATGTGATGATTCCTCCCTTTTGTGGTTGCTTGGTGGGTTTTTGGGTCAAATCTTTGATTGTGTCCTTTGATGATTTATATTTATTTGCAGGATCCCCTTCTTAGCCTCTTTAATGTGTAGCTTCTCCTGAGGTATGGCAACATCTTTTTTCCTTGCTTCAAGCTCTCATTAAAGTGAGTCGACTGAGGTCCTAGAGGCTGAAAGATTAGATTTAATTAAGGCAGTCCTTAGAGACTGCTAACTCAGCCTCTAACCTTTTTTCTTCTACCTCAGAAGCTATAAGATTTTCCTTCAAATCTTCCTCATTTAACTCCTTGCAGAGTTTGTCCAACTCTTTTTTTTTACCTTTGATTTCTGAGCTGAGGAAACAACAGTGCCCTCTATTTTTTTGAGGTTATCCTCCACTTTCTTCAGCTTATTGTTGACATTTAGGTAATCCATAGTGACAATAACAATTGACTGGTTCATCAATTCAACCTTATCTTGAGGCCAAAATTGATTCAAGTATATTGCCATGAAATTGATAGTGTAATCATCTAGATGCATCTATTCTGCAGATTTAAAGACATTAGGAATCATTTGTGCAATAGTGAGGGAGCTCTGTTGATGGTCATATAATGACCACATGTGCTTCATTTCTCCACTCACCATCTCCTTGTTCTTTTTCTTCTCCCTTCTCCTAATGCAGGTTGTTTTGGCTAAATCAACCTAATTTACAAACTCTATAGGGGAAGGAACAAGCCCACCCATGAATGGGAACCTTGGTGATATGCTATATGGAATGGTAGTGGGATGCAAGGGCTGGGATGTTACAAGAGCTAAAGAGAAGGGCATCAAGACCTTGGGAGAGAAGGAATGGATGGTGACATGTAGTGGAGGAATAAGAGAAGAGCTGGGGAGTGGATGGGTCTCGAGTTCGGGGTGACTAGAACAGATACAAACCCAATCAAAGAAATCAAAGGTAGAGGAGGAGGGAGTGGATGAGCAACAAGGGGTGAATAAAATGGAGGAACTAGAATAGAGGAAGGGGCGGAAAAATATGGTACGTCGACGATCTCTTCTTCTTCCTTGGCAAGCTAGGATGGATTTTGCTATCAGTGGTGGCGATGGAGGGTATGACCAATGGATGTGTAGAAATGGGACCCTGGTTTGGGTCCAGTACTTATTGCTTTCCTACTTCCAAACCCTAAGAACTTGGGGTCTCCTTAGTCATGGGAATATTGCTCGTGAGCTTTTTGGGAGATTGAGGGAAGGAACCGTGTTAACACTTGATGCTAAGAGGAGCCATAGGATTCTACCATCTTCCATGGGGGATATGTTATGGGGCTCATGAAAAATTCCTTGACATCTAAATTGGTCTCATGTTTGGCTTCCCATAACTCTTCCCATTTTTTGTCAGTGGACACCTTAAAATTTTGGGTAGTTTTAGCAATTTCCTGCATATATTTCCAAAAGGCTTCATTTTTTCCATGACCAGTCTCTACCCTTTAGGGCTATTCTAAAACCCTTTCCCATAGTAATAGAGGGGTCATGACTATGCAAGACCTGATAAAAATACTCCCATGTTGGGGTTGGGATATCTTTTAATTTAACAAAAATATCAAGCGTCTCTTCCTTAGGGGACCTCCTATCTTCAAAGAACTTTCTTTGCTCATGCTTGCATGAGCCTAAGACCTTGTTTTGGGCCATGGTGGCAACCATTTTCCCATTGGGGTAATATCTCCATCTATCTTGGATCAAGGAGAAACCATAGTGGATAAAATTGTGTGTGAGGATATGCCCTGTCTTTTGTTTCATCATAGTAATGCCACTCTTACTCTAGGGAGTTCAAACAATGTTTTCTTCTTACGGGTAAAGATGAACTCTTCATCCAAGATTTCTAGCTATCTAGCTATCTATAATGCTACCACCCATGCTGTGAGGACTCTAGGGAGCATGAAGGATTCCTCTCGAACCCATGTACTCTTATCATTGAATGTGTTGTCCCAAAAAGTAGTCACAGGGGTGTAGCTTATCTTTGAGGATGGCTCAGGCTGATGGACTCATTATATTATCAACCCCATCCTAGTCTAACTTAGGAATAAGTGGAGTAACAAAACATCTTGCAAACTCATATGCATCCAAAGAAGAGGATAGCACATGGGTCCATGTTGATACTAGTATAATGCTTGGAGGGTTGATTTTGTCATCCCAGATTGATAGAGGCATATACTAGCTAAAGTATGATTGTTGCTGGGACAAAATGAGGTGGAACAAGTATGAGGAATACCTGAAGGTGGAGTTGATGTGGAAATGTTCCAATTGGTGGAAAATAGCATGTGAAATGACTTCAAAGAATTTAAACTTGTATGCTTTCTCTTTTCCAAATGCCCTCATCCTAAAAAGGGCTCCCATATGCTAGTCATGGAGCTCTTTGTCTAAATCCTAACCAAAAATAAAGGTTAGCCTAGAGAAAACATCCTGTGAAATCGCATGAACATTTTCAACAAAACTTTAAACTCTGACAATTTAGAGTTGCTTGAATCATCTTGCTGCAATTCCTTCTAGAGGATAATGGTCATATTTTTGCACAAATAACAAACTTCTTGAATCTTGGCCATGCCGTAAAAGTTAGTACTTGGGTCATATGGCAGGTCAACATTTCCCTGATGGTTTATGGTGATATTTCCACCTGTATATTCTTGTCATTTATTGTACAATTGGTGAGGTCAAAATGACATGTGTACATCTATACGAGCTTTGGATATGGGTGCATGAGGGTCACCATGTATTGAGCCAATGTGGTGGCCCAAATCTTAGAACCAAAGGACCCATCATCTCTATGGTTAAAGAATCTAGCGTAGGCTCCATCTCTAGAGGGCTTTTAGCTTCTTGTTCAAGATATGGTCAAAAATTTCATCTATATAGTTAGTAACCAACAAAGCATCTCTGCGCAGATGTACCTTTTTAGGGTAAACCAATTTTGGATGCTGAGTGCATGGCGGTGCAAAGCATCCTACATAAGACTTTGATTGAGAGGCTAAACTAGAGCCTATCATGGCTGTTCTAAGGTTGAAGGAGACTCTGGTTCTTTCTATTGGTGATTCTGAGATTTGAGCAAGAGACTCTTTAACATGTTGAATGAAAACATGGTAACCTGCTACCTTCCTTAAATAGCCTTCTTTTTTTACAAATTAATGGCTTGCGCACACAACTGGTCACATCTTGTAATGGATCCTAGGTGGAATGACCTCTAACACCGAATTTCACATCTCCCAAGAGATTTTACATTACTTGCTCAATCCTTTTCAATAAGTACTCCAAAAAAATTTGGATCATAACTTTGGGAAACAAAGGAAGGTACACCCTTCTAAAAATTCAAAAGGGGGCACACGAGAGTCTCCACAGGAGACATGTGTCCAAGGACACTTATTGGAAGGAGTAAAAATTGTGAAACAAAAGAGACAAAAGAAGCAACTATACACATGATACACTATACAATATCTAAAAAGACTTAATGAAAGGGTTTAAGATGGATTCCATTTACTGGAATCACCAAGGGTTCTCCTTTCATGGTCTTGAGTTCGAAAGCATTATACTGCTTACATGCGGCAATTTTGAATGGACTAGTCCAAAGGGAGTTGAAATTGTTGTGATTATTAGGTTTGGCAGCTATCGCATCCCATTTTATTACCAAAGCGCCAACTCAAACATCAGGCTTTGAAGTTTTATGGTCAAACCATGTTTTGATAGCCTTTTGATGGTTGATCATAGACTTGTGAGCTGACTCCTACTTCTCTTATAGTTCTATCAATTCTGTGAGCATCACCTAAATTACTTTGTGTTCCTCGATCTCTACCTACTTTAATAATTGTAATGTTGGAAGTTCTACCATGATAGGCATCACTGCACTCTTACCATAGACTAACTCATATGGTGAAGTCTTTAGAATCTATTTTGGTGTGATCTAATCAGCCCATAAGGTTTTCTTGATGTGTTCATGTCATGACCTCTTGTGCTTTTCCCCATTCTTTTTATGAGCCTTATCATATTTTTGTTTGTGGACTCTACCAAACCATTACCCTATGGGTAGTAGTTGGAAGATGTTTTTAAGTAAATGTCATGCCTCATGGAAAATTCAGATACTTTAGCACCTAAAAATATTTAGCATTATCTAGATATAATTGTATGTGGGGGTCCAAAATGGCTGGTGATGTCACGGAGAAGCTCCAGGATCATATTCTCGGTAGCTTCTTTCAGCGGCACTACTTCTACCCATCTGGTAAAATAATCAGTGGCTATTAGGATCCACTTATGGCATGCGCTTGATACTGGGTTTACCATCCCGATGAAATCCAGACCCCATTGCGTGAATGGTTCTTCAATAAGAATTGGATTAAGGGGTAATGTGACATTTCTCCTAAAACCTATGTAATACTGGAAATTTTTGCACTTGTTCACCATCTGATAACAATCAACAAACAAGTTGGGCCAAAAGTATCCTTGCTTGTAGGAATTTTATGGCTGTAGTTTTGGTCGAGAAATGGCCTCCTGAGCTACCATGATGTAACTCATGTAAGACCCTTTCAGTTTCCTCTTTCTCTAGGCATCTAAGTAGAATCCCATCAAAGTTCCTTTTGAAAAGGATATTGTTAATTATGACGAACTCGGATCCTGTTCTGGTAATACCTTCTCTTTTTTAGAGGAAGGTGACTTGATACTCACATGTTCACATGAAATGTATTCTATCGATACCCAACCTTTGTGTTCATTTTCTTGAATTTGTAACACCATCTCAGATTCATCATCAATTGGTGTCATTAAGTCCTGGGCAAGATACTAACACATGCCTTTTCCCTTACTAACTTTGTGGGTTTAATCTCAACATCATACTCCAAAATCTTGGTGATCTAGTTAGCTCTCTTATCAGTTATTTCACCTTCTGTAATATATTCCTTGACACTGGAGTGTGCCACCAAGATCATGATTTTGTTTTTGGTCACAAGATGCCTGAATTTCTTTAGTCCTTTAACAATGGCATAAATATTTTTTCTACAAAGTTGTACTTGGTTTTGTAGTCATGGAGATTATTTGAAAAGAAGGCTACTAGATGCTCCTCTCCTTGTGAATCTCCCTTCTATGTTCGCACTGAGGCTATATTGTGTTTTTTTTCATATGCATACATGATTAAATCTTTAGTGAAATATAGATTGTGTAACACTATGGCATATACAATGGCTTAATTGATTGACTCAAAGGCTTGTTGGCATTTGGTGGTCCATTTGAAATTTAGGTATTTTTTAGCATCAAAGTGATTAGGTGGATCATTACAAAGAAAGTCTGAAATGAACCTACTAACAAAGTTAATCTTTCCTAAAAATAATTAAAATGCCTTCTTATTGACTAGTAGGGACAACTCTAGAATAGCTCTAATCCTTTCTAGGTCAATAGAGATTCCATATTTTGAGATGATATGCCCCAGGAGTTTGCCTTGTGGGACCCCAAAAACACACTTTTTAGGATTAAGAGAGATCCCAAATTTTTAACATTTTTGAATACAACCTCCAGTGCATCAAAATGATCCTCTCCATTTTTAGTGAACACCGTGAGATCATCCAAGTATATTAGAATCACTTTGTTGATAAGCTCTCCAAATGCAACATCCATGGCTCTCTGGAAGGTTGACCCAACATTGGTGAGTCCAAATGACATCTTTGCATATGTGAAGGTTCCCCACTTCGTTGTGAAGGTGGTCTTATGTTGATCTTCTTCCGTGAGCCATATTTGATTGTAGCTCTGAAAAACCATCCAGCAGATAAAACATTTTTAAACCTGCCACCATTCATAATATTTTCTCCTTGGAAGGAAAGGGGTAGTGATCCTTAAGAGACACCTTATTCAGATCTCTAAAATTAAAAAAGAATCAGATTTCACCATTTTTCTTCCTCATAGGCACCAAGTTAGACACCCACATGGAATTCTTGATTAGAAAGATTATTTTGGCTTCTAAGAGCTTCTTAAGCTCTTTAGCCATGAGAGATTCTATTTTTGGGTTCACCGGCCTCTTCTTTTGATGCATAGGATTTGTCCTTTCTACAAATCAATGGTATGTTAAATGATATCTTTGTTATAACCATATAGGTCATCATAAGTCTAGGCCACCACCTTAACATATTTATGACATAAAGTTATTGGAACATAATGATTAAGTGGTATGGCCAACCCTTAATGTATATGGGTCCATCACTAATATATAGGTTAATATTTAATAAAATGAAATATTTATATTTCTATTATTAAATATACTAACCTAGGTATATACTTTATGTTAAATATTTAATATCATGAAATGATTATATTTCTAATATTAAATATTATAAACCTAGGTGTATGTGTCAACCATTTTAGGTTGAAAAGGTGGGTCAGGAGACATACCTGATCACCTTATATAAAAAGGACTTTAGGTCCTCATTTGATATATTCAAGAAATATATCAAAAGTGTGAAAATCGAGTGATTTGGTTTTACCCTTAGTAAAAAGGGTTTTAAAGGAGGAGGTGATCTTACTAGATGTAAAATAAGTTCTCTGAAGTAAAAGGTTATTTTCAAAGAGGTTTTTACCCTATTGGGGTTTCCACTATAAATAATGTGTCACATGTGTTATTTATTTCATGTAAGTATTTCTTTATTTACTTATGTTATGATATAATCTTTATTTAAATATTTATTGTAACATTATGTAATATGTATGTTGATTAAATCAGTATTTATTAGAATCCTCAAATTCTAACATATATGATTCTTAATTTCATTTACATTTTGTAAATTATATGGAATTAATGTTTGTTTGGAGATTGATGTGTGCATAGGTGAAAGGGCCTTCAAATATTTACCTACGTGAAAATCACATACAGAAAAAGAAAGGGTTGGTAAATTCATACTCTTGTTCTTTGGTCCCCTCTAAAAGGATTCGATTTGAAAAACTATAGTTTATAGTTAATCTATAACTATATCCTATATAATTATAAAACTATATTATTATTTTTAAATAAAAAATATATAATATAGAATAAGGTTTATATAATAATTTATATAAAAATCATATTAAAATTTATATAGTTTTGAAATAAACTATATATTAAAAGCTTTAAACCATATTAAAATTACATGGGATTGAGGGAAGAGTCAATAGACCATATTCTAAGCCTAAGTTTAAATCATATTTAAACTTAACTTATAAATCTAGACATATATAGTTTTCAAAAAAAAGAAACAAACCTAACTTTGAATCATATTTTATATATATGGTTAGTTTAAATAACTTTAAAATATAAATTTTATTAGATTTGGTTTATATATGTTTTTAAAAAAACCTAAGTGCTTACTTTTTTTTTTAGTAAGGGGGCCCGTGTTTATTGTTTGGCCATGAAGGATTACTTTTTAAATCTTAATACTTATTAAATAAAACCTAACATGTGTCCCTAACCATTTATATTATCCATGTAAGGGGTGGCCCCATTCATTTATATTTTATAGTTTATAAAAACTATATAAATAAACTTATTTAAAGGTTTTCTTTTATATAAGAGTGGGAGTGGAGAATAAAATGAGATAATATCTCAGGTATAAATTTAGAATTATCAGGTATAAATAGAGATTTAAAAAAACTAGTTTATTGGTGGCCCACGTGAAGTGTGGTAAATATTTATTAAAATATTGGTAGTTATTGCCACACAAAAGTTTTAAAGTTTTTAGCTTGCAAGAATTATATAAAATATTTTACAATATTTCCATAGTTTTAAATGTGTGCAAGGTAAAATTAAGAGTAAATGAAGGGAGGAGAAAAAGTTACTTAAAATAGGGATTTCAATTTATTTCATTGGTCGGGTGAAATTACTTGTCCCCTCTATAAAACATACAGGTTAATCTATACTCACATAAATCTACTTGCACCGTAAAATTCTTTTAACCTGGTCTATGTCCTTTAAACCCCTTTAATAAGGGTTATGTGTTTTTATAAAAACATATACTATGGTTTATAATTTTTATAAACTATATGTTGTTTTTTATTTACATTCTATAAACTATATACCTTTTTTTATTAAAAAAATTGTATATATTTTTACATTATAAATTATAATAGCTTATTATAATGTATTAAAATATAACCTCCCTAATATTATACAGAAGAAGAAATTCTAGAATTTCACATTCTAGAAATACACAAAAAGTTTTGGCTTCATTAAATTTGATGGTCAAATGACCGTCACGATAGACCAAACATAAGACAATATGACGGTCATTTAGACATCAAATTTAAGCTCATAGGTTCTAGAAAACTTTCACTTTGTTTAAAATTAACAGTCAAATCACTGTCACGATAGACCAAAAAATAAGCCATTATGACGGTCATTTAGACGTCAATGTCATATTTTTGTCTACATTAATTTTTTTTTTTCTGAAATTTGAAATTGTTATGCATTCTTAGGGGTCTCTTCTTCACTTCTATATGGTCGAAATATTTTTTATATAAATTTGGGGTATAATACAAAGCCCTTTATATTGCGGGTTATTATTTTGATCATGGGAGGTTAATTAGTATGCATTGTAATGACATAATTAGTTATGATCAAATAGTTTCTTTAGATCTATAAAATTTAGATCTGATTCTATTAAAAGTATTATTTTTATTATCGATAAATATGTATCTAACTCTATGGTACATTGTATATTATAATGGGGTGTGTTTTACAAGTTTAGGAAAACAATGACATCTAGCTATTTCTATCTTGACAAAACCCAGATCTTGAATGAAACCAACTACAACATTTGGGTCAAAACATAATTTATGGCAAGAAAACTCTAGATGATTGTTTCTAGATCTAAGGTTGTTCCCACCGGTCATCAAGCAACTATAGATAACATGAATACATTCTTACAACAAATGTAGGAGGCTCTTTCTATGATTCTATGCAATATGAACGATGAGTACCTTCTACACATTAGTAATATCGAACATCCGAAAGAGGTATGGACATAACTAGAATCCATGCATAAAGGATACTTGGTATATCAAGGATAGTAATGAGAGTATAATAATAGAAGGAATTCAAAAAAATGGTTTGTATATTTTTGATGATTTCTCTTCAGCATCTTGTTTTATATCTCAAAGTTTGAATAATTTAAAACTATGACATGAAAGGTTAGGACATGTTAACTATTGAAGCGTATATGAAATGTCTAGATATAATCTAGTGAAAGGTTTACATGTGTAGTCTTCTTCTCTTGAATTTACTTCATTAAATTCTTCTAAATGATGGTTTTGATTTTGATTTAGTAAATGGTCATGATGATGTTTTGATGTTATAGATGTTTGAAACTCTTATCTTCCTAGATAAGAAATTCAATTGGGCTCAATCTATGTTAGAAATTTCAAATCCTATTAACCTTAGGAAAATGACCAGAAGCCATAATATGTACCATGCATTAATTACCTTGTATGAACCTGAACCGAAAAGTATTATAGGGTCTACATGGATATACAAAGTAAAATATAATGTTGATGTTAGTATTAACAAACATAAAGCTAGACTTGTTGCTAGAGGTTTCACTCAGAAACCTTGTATTGATTATGTTGAGACATTTTTGTAGCTAAAATGAGTACTGTTAGGGCCTTATTTGCAATTACCACTCAATTTGGGTGGGAAATACATCAAATGGATAAGAAAAATACTTTTTTGAATTACGATTTAAAAGAAGAACTTTACATGCTTTAACCTAAAGGATTTGAAGAAACTAGTAAAGAAAACTATGTTTGTAAGTTGAGAAATCCTTATATGATTTAAAACAAGCTCTTAGAACTTGGTATGTGAAAATTGTTTCCTTTTTTAAACTCTTAGGTTTTGTTAATTGTCCTTATAATAATGATATATTCATCAAGAAATAAGGCTCGCATATTATCATTATATGTTTATATGTTGATGATTTGCTTATGTTTGGTGATAATTCTAATTTAATTCATAAGATTAAAGAGAAATTGAAACAGTACTTTGAAATGAATGAGTTAGATCTCTCACATCATGTTATTTGTATGACTGTATTTAATTCTATTGTTATTTTTCAAAACACAATATGAAACCATTGTATTGAAAAAGTTTCTCATGATTGATTGTAAACCATTTTCTACTTCAATGGAAGTTGAATAAATATTGATCCTAAATCTGCATATGAAAAAGGTTGATCCTATTTTATATACGATGTTAGTTGATAGTTTGATTTATCTAACTATAACTAGATCAGATATTTCCTGTATAGTAGGAATTAATTAAAGTTTTATGTAGTAACCTTTTTTAGAGATCATTGGAATCTTGCAAAAATAATTTTTAAATATTTAAAAGGAACAATCAATTATGGGTTGCATTATACTAAGAATGAAAATGCTATCTTATATGGATTTTGTGATTCTAACCATATTGATGTTGTGTTATAACATATATTGGATATGTGTTCAAGTTTTTTGGTGTAGGAACCATTACTTGGAATAAAAATACAATCAACAGTCTCCATTTATTCTACTAAGGCAGATAATTACAATGGAAGAAGTAAAGAATCCATGTGGTTGCAATGGTTGTTGGTAGAGATACACATGGAAGCTAAAGGAAGTATTTCTCTTCTATGTGGTAGTCAGAGTTGTATTACTCTTGATTAAGAATCTATTTTAACATCAGAGGATGAAGAACATTGAGATACATATACGCTTAACCCATGAGAAGGTGCAAAGTGATGAGATAAATCTCAAGTTCATGTTGACTGAAGAGCAGGTTGCTGATATCTTCACAAAGTCCCTGAGTGCTGCAAAGTTTTGTCACTTTCATGAAAATCTTGGATTGTTGGAGTTTTCATTGAGGGGGAGCGTGCATGACAATGCCACCTCCTAATGGAACTTGGTTTTTGTAAAAATACCTTCGGGCATTTGTAAAAAACCTTCGAGAAAGTATAAAAAATACCTTCCAGCAAGTGTAAAAAGACCTTCGAGCATGTATTACTCCTCGGTTTCTTTTTTAGAAAGAAGTGTAGAAAGATCTTAAAGGAAGTCTTCAGTAAACTCTTTAGTGTTATTGAGTTTACTGGTAAACATCTAATACAAACATTTTGTTAAGGAGGTCCTTGGTTGTAAAAGGATCTATATGCTTGGGTTCAATAACCTTTTATGAGAAACTGTGAGAACATGTAAAACTCACAAATCAGACTTAGCCACTGATCATGGGATGATTTTTGGGATTCCAAATCCTTTTGTACTAAATGGTAAATTGATTATGATGAAGGTGTTATATTTCCTTCAACCGATATGCTAGCCTAAAACCTTTATGGTTTAAGGATTGCAAATCTTGTAGTGTACCACGGGTAAGTAATCTATTGGCATATGTTATGTTATCCCACTTAACATTAAGGGGGAGTGTTGGAACATAATGACTAAGTGGTCTAACCAACCCTTAATGTATATGGGTCCATCACTAATATATAGGTTAATATTTAATAAAATGAAATATTTCTATTTCTATTATTAGATATGCTAACTTAGGTATATACTTTAGGTTAAATATTTAGTATCATGAAATGATTATATTTCTAATATTAAATTTTATAAACCTAGGTGTATGTGTCAACCATTTTAAGTTGAAAAGGTGGGTCGGAAGACATACCCGATCACCTTATATAAAAAGGACTTTAGGTCCTCATTCGATGTATTCGGAAATATATCAAAGGTGTGCAAATCAAGTGATTTGGTTTCACCCTTGGTAAATAGGGTTTTAAAGGAGGAGGTGATCTTACTGGATGTAAAATAAGTTCTCTTAAGTAAAAATTATTTTCAAAGTGGTTTTTACCCTATTGGGGTTTTCCACTATAAATAATGTGCCACATGTGTTATTTATTTCCTATAAGTATTTATTTATTTACTTATATTATGATGTAATATTTATTTAAATATTTATTGTAACATTATGTAATATGTAAGTTGATTAAATATGTATTTATTAGAATACTCAAATTCTAACTAAACCACAATCCTTTTTCTTTCTTATTGGGTGACTAATTTCCCAAATTTTAGCTTCCTTCCGTGAGCTACTTCTATTTTAGCATAATCTTCTTTGAGCGTAGAGAAATTTCTCCTGTATATGTTAGCATCATTGGTATCAAATATATTCTCCATTTTTATCATCCCTCTTCAAAGCTTGTTCATTCTAAGATGGATAACTTGATCTCCATATGCTTCTTCAATTTTTAGTTGGAGTTGGTTCACGAATTCTTCAGATTATTATAGGAAAAGAAATATCTGTTGGTCACTCTCAAAGACTTGTCAATGGTCTATATTTTCAGGTATAGATGGTCGATGATCAACTTTACTACATCCTTGTTCTCCAGTAGATCTTTAGTGGGATTGAATTGTGATCCAATCTTAGCCATTTTATCTGCCTCTATGTTTTGGTCTTGAGGGATAACCTTGATATCAAAGGATTCAAAGTATTTAATAAGATCCCATACCCTATGTTGGTAGGACCTCATTCTTGGGTTCTTTTCCATAACAATGTTCCTAACCTATGTTACCACTAACTCAGAGTCTCCAAAGACTCTTAGTTGCTTTATACCTTCCTTGTGCACTAAGGTCAAACCATGCACTAAGGATTAATACTAAGATTCATTGCTGGTGAAAGTGAATTAGAAATGGAACACTTAGAGTACCTTTCTTCCACTTGGTAGAGCTAAGAAGATACCAGCTCCAGAGTCATTTCTACTTCTAGGACCATAAAAGTGTAGAGTCCATATATGTGGATTCTTTGTGGAATTTTTTTCACTTTTATTATCCTTTTTCATGATCTTTTGAATTTTGGTGTTCTCATCAAAAATCAAATAAGTTCCCAATCCAGTGGAGTTAAAATTTCCAAAGGGATACCCTAGCGATAGGTCAACTAGATAGCTTCTTCTTTTATGGTTGTCCTCTTGTATGTATGACTCTTCTTCTCTGGTGATCATGGAATGTGAGGCTTTAAAACCTGAGGCTACCTGGTATTTTATATTCTCTTCCACGAGAGGATCTAATAACACCTTCATTTTGGACCCATACTTAGTCCGTAGAATAATATGTGACCAATCAAGAGACATATAGCCCCCAATTTTTGTTGTGAAGTCATGGGATAGACATAGTCCGAAGACTGGTGGTACATCAATCACCACTATGTCCTACATAATTGTTATGTTTGGGCAGGAATAGAGTTGTAATGGGAGACCTCTGATGAATCCAATGGTTTACACTGATTTTCCATCCAACTGCATGACTCCTTTCCTCAAGGGTTCATATTTGATTCCCAAGGCATCTGTTATTTCTTTAGGCATCATTGTTGTGCTTGCACCAGAATCTATCATGGAATTATGTAATAACTTCTTACCAATAATAAGAGTCATAAAGAAGGGTTGGGGTCTTGGTTTGCTTCCTTCCCCTTTTTGATTCATCATCACTAACTCTTTCGAGAGATTGAGTTTCTCTAAATTATTATTACCCTTTCTAGTTGCACTTGAGTTGCTAGTGGATTTTAATACCTCTTGCATCAATTCCTTGTAATTCCTAAGATATCCCATGAGGATATATTTCCGGTGCTTTCTTGAGTTTCTCTACTACGTTCATGGGCCCGAGTGGTTGTGCCTTGGGGACTTGTTGATATTTTTGTCTTTCCGCCACTAGATAGAAGGTACTTTGATTATGAGTTGTTGTAATCTCTTGCCTAGTTGTGGGTGAAGGAGCAATGAAACCTAGAGGACCTTTTATTAGTTCATTCATTTTCATAGGAACCAAACTTTTAGCTTCTATCATTCACCTCTTGAACTAAGTGTTGTAATTCGATTATACTGGATTTGAAGTAGATACTTCATTTGTGAATAAAAACTCCTCCCCTTCGATCCAAGAGAAAAGCGCGTGCTCAGGAGAAATCTCTACTTCTTGTTCTAGGGACATTCCTTGCATCTGTGTAATAAGGGATGCATTATGGATTCCCTAGGACTAGTATGGTCCACCTTCATGGAACTCAAAACCCTCCATTGATCTTTTCTCTACTACCTTTTGTTATAGATTCCCTTGAGGGAAATATCTTGGCATATGAGGGGTATTGCAAGGAAAGCACCAAGCATTGGGGTCTTTTGCGATTTTTCTATCTTGAAATCATTTCTCTCCCCTTATTAGGTGGGAGAGTCTAGAGTAGTGTTAAGATAGGGAAAATTTGGTTAGATGGCTAGGCCATAGGTGGTATCTAGATATTTTTGTATTAGGGAGGGTAAGTGGGCCTATTTCCTTGGTAGCCTTGATAATTTTGTCTAGGGTAAGCACTTTGATTCCTCTTAAGGTTAACTATCTCATTGGAGAAGCTCCTAAGGATATTTTTCATTTCTTCTATATATGCAGGGAAGATGATGATGTTGCTTGAGGAAGAATCTCCTTGAGGGGATGGGTAGCTATATATGGATGCAGGAGTTTGGGTTGAGCTTGAGGTCTATGCCTGAGGGAGGGGGATATCTCTTGATATACTAGTAAAGGGACCTTAGGGGGAAGTTTACTAGCATTTCTAAGCTTGGACTAGAATATCAAATGCTCATTTGTAAAGAATCTCCTCCCAATGACTAAATCATGACAGAGATATCTGAGTTTAAAGATTTTAAATAGAAAACAATAGCCATACTTGTAGGTAGCCTGGCTAGAACTGGAATTATTTTCCATGTCTTATGGAATCTAGTATTAAAGTTGGTCATAGGCTCTTGTGGAGCCTTCTTGATGTTGATCAGTTGTTGAAGAAGTGAATATCTATCTCCCTTTTTGTAGAATCTCATGAAAAATATGTTTCCAAGATCATCCCAGGTACTAATAGAATTAGGAGTTAAGGATCTGTACCAATCAAGAGCTTTTCCTTTGAATGAGATTGTTATAATTCTCAAGGCTATATCTTGCTCCATGATGAAATGCATTGCACATATCTCTACAACATATTGGAGATGTTCCTCTGGAGTCTTAAAGTCTTCACTGTTGAACTTGGGTAGTTCTTTCATTGCATTTGCTGGAATAGGGTTCCATGTTGCCAAATTTATTGGTGTAATAAGTGGACTCCTTGATTCAACAGACAATCTTCCTCAAATTCTGAGGTAGTTGATGGGCCATTCTGATAGGTTTGAGGACTCTAGTAGATTATGACAAGGGCCTCCTAGATGGATGTGTTGAAAGAGTTTGGTTCGAGGGAGATGGAGATCTATGGATCTGCCTTCCTCTTCTTCCTTGATCAGGGGATAGTTACAAGTACTCAAATATTTCTTCTTCTCTTTCTCTTGACTGCGTTTGTATCTTGTAAGGAAGTTGTAAAATATAAAGGCAAGGGATAGCCCTAAATAAGGTTCCCAAGGTTAGGAGGAGGAGGAGGAGATATAATGATAATGTAGTTGGGATTAGGAGTGGATGATTATATGAAAATGAGAAAGATATTTCCTCCTTATGGTGTAGTGATCAATTGTCATTTTCTTTAGAGTTCTAAAAATAAAAACATGAACGTGGAGGAAGGAACCCATGATGTAGGTGAACCTAGAGAGATGGAAGAAGTTTTTTTATTACGTGTCTATGAGATGATGATTATGAAGAAATCATGTTTATTGGATGGGTAGAAGTGGTAGTTTTAGAGGACCATACTAGTTAGTGATGTATGTGTTTGTATTTAATGTTATTTCTATTAACGATTATGTTTATTGATGAACCATCAAAGTCATGGGAAATATTAGGGATGTGGGAGTTTTCCCCTAAGATAAACTCCAAAATTTATAGAATATGGCTCTTATCTTCAAGCATTGAGATAAGTGTTAGAAAGGGAACTAAATAATTGCAAATCCTAATCTAAGGTGATGCGCTAAGATTTACCATAAAGCAAAGAGATACATACTCAAACCACAACAAAATACGTTAAATATTATTGAGTATGATTAACCTATTTTTAGAAAGATTCAATATTATCTAGGGCTAGAGAGAACTAAAACATAACCATGCAAATGAATAGATGAATGTAAAAGGATCTAATGGCATATAACATAGTAGAAACTGAAACATATATATGAGAGTTAAATAAAAGCATACATAAGAAATAAAGATTCAAAGTATTGTGAATCCTTTGTACATAGAACAAGAACCCTTTAATTATAGATAAAACAATACATAAGGCCGATAATGACACAAATTATAGTGCTTCTTTACAATAGAACCTTGTTAAGGTTGATAAACACAAACTACTGAAACTAAAAATTCTCTAGAGCTTTCTGAAGAAATTCTCCTCTATTTCCCCCTTTTTACTTATTTAAGGACTCTCTTATATAGACCCTACGGCTCATGATCTAATGTGTCTATAAACATGATCTCCATGATCTACATTTATTTCTTCATTTTCCTGATCTTTGACCCATGCGATAGATCTCAACTTCTTGCTTTGAGAATCAGGATTACATTCAATCCACCTAATACAAGTCCTTTCACTTCTTTGGTAGGCTCTATGGATGGTGATAACTTATTTGAGTGACACGTGGAGGACACATGCTAATTTGGGGCTGCCTTTTATTTTCTCCCTTTGGATTTGCACTTGGGTGACACATGGGGATCTATAGATTCGTCTCCTTTTCTTTTGACTTTTCAGCCCATTCAGATGTGTTGCTATGCTTTTTCCATGTGGAGGCCACACACTAATTTGAAAATCCCAACTCTTTATACTTCTTCCAATCATGCACCAAAGAGACACATGGATACCCTCTGTGCTTGGCTTCATACTTAACCAAAATTCATGCTCCAAAGGAACAAAGAATGCCAAAAAAAAGGGTCGGGTGACAAAAAACCAAGAGATCCCTATAGACGTAGAAATTATTTTACAATATCCTTTCCTATAGTAGAGATATATGCTAGGAATTATGATAGGGTATAATATTATAATATGTTTTATATGTGATGTAATATTGTATATGATCCTAAAATTTATTTCGGGAACTGATAGAAGGCACAAACCATGAGATTTTATACCAGGTTCTCTAGAATACAGACCCATTGTTGATATTAGATCTAGTACATGGGATATTTTCAATTGGTTGGAGAGGTCGATCAAGATCTGGATAAAAATACAAGGAGACGCATAACTGCATAGTAGGGATATATTTGTAACCTTCTATGCATTCTAATGTATACTCATATGACCCTATTAATAGAGTAGGAAGATATGGGTATCATTTTATGTATGTTATGACATAATCATATGGGAACTTAACTAAGTAAGGAACCACAAGGGTGGTGTAATATCCTAAGTAGAGATGAAATACTCTAATCAAGAGGATATAATGAAAGTTTTTCAACATCAAGGAGATACAAAACCCAAAGGAGTGAGTTTGGATTAGGCCAACTAGTGAAGTAGAAATATATATCCTTAAGTCAGCTATGATAAAATATGATAGTAAATATGAATCTTACCTCCCCATGAAAATTTACCCATTCCTTCATACCTCACTTAAGGGTATATAGGACTTATAGAATGATTAAGTACTAACGTGAGATGAGAGTGACATTTAATGATAGATATCAGACCCCCTACCCAAGTTAAAAATTCAACTACAACCCAAAGGACCTAAATACTTACAATTATGACAATTGTGGAGTTTGAGGTTTCACAACAAAGAAGAGATCATGCAAAATAATGATAATATCACCTACTTTTTGGACTTTATTATTTATAATAATTTCCATTTTTATTTTCATTAATTAATTTTTCTATAATAATATGATTATGAAATATATTTTCTTTCATCTTTTAATTTTCCTCCTCCATGTGGATTTAGAATTTAGAATTAGTGGGTATGGTATATCAATAATAGAAAACATCTTACACCTAATCGCTACAAAGGAGAAGCTATAAAACAATTTAGAAATTTGAATTATTGTGTATGGAATATCAATAACAAAATAGCTTACACCTAATTTCTACAAATGAGAACCTATAAACCATGATGTTTAGGTACCTATAGACCTTCCCTAAAGAAACAATGTGATCTCATCGCTGACCTATGTGTTCCTCAAGTAAGCGAAGGACTGCAATAAGTGAAAGATATAAGTATGTCAAAGTGTAATACAATGATGAATAGAAATACTATATCATAATAAGGGGAAATATAGTGGGGGATTCATATCAAGGATGAAGGATAACACATAGATGAATTGAGTAGTACAGGAATTGAAAATCATTAGTTATGTCAAGAGAAGGAAGGAAAATTGATAATTGGTCCAACACAAGAATGGTGTCCTCAATGTTTTCAAAGTAAAAAGAGATATTTTGATGGATCTTATGAAACAAAAGTACCATAAATTTTTCCACTTCCATATAAATACAAGATATGATCTCCTAGAACATATCCATCATGGTAGGTGATAATGTATGGATGCAAGGATGAGGTATCTCCACCTATGGGAAAAAATGTGAGGATGTAAAACCTTAGCTATTTTATACTATGCAAGCATTAATGATTAGTCCAAAGTACCTGATAATCAATAGATGAACGAGAAAAAAAGACCATGTTAAGAGAAAAAATACTTTGAGGGGAGGGGGGCATGATGAGATGGTCATTTATAATATTCCTTTCAAACATTAGCTTCCAACTTCTTCATGTTTTTTTTAATAATCTCAAGAATAAATTACATCATGCCCTACAACCTCATGTCATGTGAAGTATGGATCAAAATCATCTAGCGAGCCTAGAGATGTAATGATACGAGGTGTGGGTGTGAATGTAAAGGAAGGTGAGGAAGGAACAAGAGTAATAAATTTTTTCAGAGGAGCTATTTTGTGTTGTAGATTATAATTTGGGTTGGAAGAGGTAGAAGTAGTTGAAGATGATGGATTATCATAGTCTTAATATATTATACTATCCTTATTAGGATCAAAGTCTTTGGCCTCTAATTATCCTCATGATAAACAGATGATATTAATGTGATGATTAAAGGATGATTGTAAACGTTGTGAATAAAATAGAGAATCAAAAATATTGAGAGAATATCATAATTATTTCATATATTGAAGTATTTTTACATCCTTGGATTCCTAGGCATATCCAAATAGGAATGTTTCATAAAACAAATAGTTGTCATCATACTTGGTGGTGGTGATGTAAATGTGAAGAGATTTGATAACCATTTTATTAGGTGGTGAAATGGGAATCTCCTTAGGTAGAGGAAAAGAAAACTAAATAGTTATTAGGATTGCATCATCCACCTTACTGTTCAAAAAGGGCACAAGGAAGGGGGTTAACAAGAAATGATAAAATTAGGAAGGATGGTAGTTTTTATATTTATATTTATTTCATAAATATCATCATCATCTATGTCGAGGAGGTTAGGTTTTATCTTTCTTATAAGTTCAAGATGTGCATTATATATTTGAAGAGAAGAAATGGGAAATTAAAGCATTGATACTCTTTAAATGAGACACACTAAGGTTACAAAAGAGTAAAGGATTTAATAGACACCATGTTGTTACAATTGTTCAAACTAATATAGATTTGTGGCACCTTGAATCTTGAACATAGATCCTAGATAGGAAAATTTGACACATTGATAAGTGGATGATACAAATTCACATATCTAAAGTGTCAATGGTTAACCAACAATAATATTATAGGAAAGAGTAAATTTTAAAATCATTAATTTCACTCTAATGGTTTGATGAGACACGGTAATGCTTATCCAAATGTAACCCATTGGGGGTAATTTTCCTTTATTTGTATCCTTGACATGTTTTATGGGTATAGTTGAGAATTCTAGCCTATCAACAAAGAGATTCGATGAATTCACAATAAGTGACACATATACCTTAGAATTTTTCAACAATATCTCACTTGATTTTTACAATACTCATCTTGAAAAAATCAATATAGGAGAATAATCTTCTTGTATCATAAAATCATTTGAGATCACAACATTTGTGGGAAAGTGAAGAAATAAATATTGATAATTGGTTCAATAATTATGGATTTAAAGCTCTTTAAAATTACTAAAGTATGCTCTTATATAAACCATGTAAGAGGTAGTCTCACCAAAAATCTAGTGCGGAAGGCATATTCGTTTTGAAGAGAGATATCATTTGGCAACTACCACATTTAGGAGATTTTTTATTAGTGTGAAGAAGGGAATTTGACTTAGGGAATTATAAAGTTACTTGATTGGATCCCAATTTTCCATGTTACTTAAATAAATTCTAATTAGGAAATGAGGAATTTTAGCAAAATTTGATCCTAAAGGACTGAAGCCTTAGATTGGATAAAGATATTACTTTTTTCCCCAAATGTATAGTATCATACATACTAGGCATGAAGTATCCAATGCCATTAGGGGTGGGAAAAAATTAAAAAAAACATCAAACATATTATTCTTGGAAGGTTAATGGAACCAAGAGTGGCATAACATGTGACAAATGACATCAAGACCTATTAGTTCAGGATGGATGATGACATCAAGAGAATAAAAAGAGAAAACAAATGACATCATCCCTATTGGTTTAAGATGGCTAATGAAATTTGGAATTTCATGCACATAAGAAGATGACATAAGCCACATGGTTTAGTATTTCTAATGGTAGTAATATATGAGAGAAATAGAAGTACACAACATCATCCCTATTGATTTAGGATGGCCAATGAAATTGATTTGGAAATAATTTTGAGGAGACAGATGATGATGAGGTGTATCTCTTAAATTCATAAATTTAGGATATGCATGAATATTCCAATAGGTTATAAAATTAGGAGAGAAGAATGGATGTCGATACTCGAAATCACTTTTCATGCCATTCATGTTGACCACACTTTAGGGAAACTCAATTTGAGGATTATAAGTAGTTTTAGTGGAAGAATAATAATATTGGTTATAATTATTAGTTTAAGAAGATGCCTCAACCTTGGAATGATTGGGAAAGGGATTAATGTAGAATTTAAGATTTTAATTAGCTTGAATTATAACATTTTAATGATCATACCTTTCAACATGGTCATGAGCCACAACATATTCCTCGAGTATCTTGTAGGCCATACCTTCATGATCAAAGTTAGCATCACAGAAAAAAAACATATAAGAGTAAGGGAAAATATATTTGTAATTTTTATTTCAATTACCCCAATTGGCATGCCACCAATAAAATAACTTATCATTTAACCATGAAAGAGAAGGGAGATAAGTATATAGATTAGGAATGTTTGAGATTGCATCATCCATATCATTCGGATTACAAAGTTTCATGAGAATGTGAATATTTTTATGTTCTTGATATTGAGGTTGATTTTGAGATTATTTTGGTTGAGGCCTTTCAAATGTTCACATAAGATATTATTTCCTCTTAGCTATCTTGAAATATTCCTCATAATTAATAGGAGAAAAATGACCTAACCATTTTTTAAGGTGAGATTCTAAGGAACTTTAGAATAATCTACAAAGAGTATCATCATTACAAGAATGTTATTTTCTAGTGAAAAGGGTTTTGCATCATTTGATGAAGGATTGGACATTCTCATTATCACCATGCTTACAATTGATGAAGATATTCAGGTTGTTTTTAGGTAAGTCTTGAGAATGGAATTATTTGAGTAGAATACTGAATAACCCCTCAATTTTGACATTGGAATTAGGAGGGAGAGAATGATAAAAACATAAAACATCACCCATGAGGGGGTCTTAGCTAAGATATTTTTAGCCACATAATAATTATCTTTTATCTAGTCCTAGTAGAACTTTCTAAAGTCTTTAATGTAAATTATAGGATGGGTTACCCCATCATAAGTGATAAAACAAGTGAAACATGCACTGTTCATAGTGGCTATATAGGGATCCTAAGGATCTTGTTATTCTCAACCCTGTCACATCGGTTGGTAAGCCCTCTAAGGACCATCAATGTTGTAAAGTTTGATTATAGGTGTTTCACGTAAGTTAGCCACTTAAATCCTCAACAAGACTCATCATGAACCCTAGTTTGGAGTTGGTATTTATGATTCATGAGTACTCATGTGAGTCTATTATCTTTTATGTTGTTGAGAATTAATGGTCATCATTGATGATATGATTTTTGATCCCATCTTGATAATGTGTAGTTACCATTATGGTTTTGAGCTATGTGAAACATGTGTATGTTGATTGATGGAAATTCCTTATTATTATATTAAGGTTTTGTGTTGAGTACTATATTGTTTGGATCACATATTTCTTCCCATAGCTGGGTTGGTGGTATTGTTCTTGGTTATGGTCATGAAAATGTGTTAACAAGATGTCTTGTGGGTCATTATTATTGTTTTTGGGCCTTATGTGGCATCGTGATGTCATTTACTATTAAGCACCCATGAAAATAAATCAAGAGAAATCTTAAATAATGAAATATTATGAGCTTGAGATTTATAAATGGTGTAAAGGAAAAGACTAACTGAGTAATAAAGTAAAAAGAGAATTGTCAACCTTCACATAACATAAATAATTGAAGAAATTTATAAATTTTGATTATCTTCGGGTGGTCACATTATACTGACCAACTATTTTGCTACTTGATATGTTTCATTATTGAATTTCCTTTCTTACTTATCCATATATCTAACCTTAACATTGTGTTGCATCAAGGATGATGCTCTTATAAGGGGATGGAGATGTAATGCCCTACCCCGTCACTTTGGTTAGTAAGCCATCTAAGGACCATCAATGTTGTAAAGTTTGATTATAGGTGTTTCACACGAGTTAACAAATTAAATCCTCGATGGTACTTATCGTGAACCCTATTTTGGAGAGGATTTCCCCCTTTAATTCTATCAACCCACAATAAAAATATTTCTAGATAGTGGTATTTAATTTTGAGTAAATGCACTTTTCTTATGTTAATCTTGAATACATAATTTCCAAGTTTGATGCACCTTGTAAGCACTTCATTTGGGTATTTGTACATAAGTTAATCAACCATAATTTTCCATCATGGATGGCATTTGCCATGATTTTGATCCTCAACCTAGGTATCACTCATGTTGTAATTATGGAAAATGTCATAATAATAATTCTATAATAAAAATTTAACGTATGAAATAAATAAAAAGTAATAATAATAATTGTGATGATGATGATGATGATAAATAACAATAATAATAATAATAGATACAGGGTCACGACCAAAGAATTTCCATGAAATTTGCAAAGGATTGGAAGGATCGCAAAGTTTAATATGATGGACAAAAATTTGATCAATGAAGAGTTAATAGCCGAAGCAACATGCCTTGGAATGGATGGGTACCA
Source organism: Taxus wallichiana var. yunnanensis (assembly GCA_018340775.1). Lineage (NCBI taxonomy): Eukaryota > Viridiplantae > Streptophyta > Pinopsida > Cupressales > Taxaceae > Taxus > Taxus wallichiana. The sequence goes on from CM031242.1 coordinate 383,911,938, forward strand.
CTTTTTTAATAAAAGGATTGACAAGGCTACTGAGGAGAGGAAATTTGTTGAGGGTAATGAGAAACTAGTCTTCATCATGGTGGGTTTGCAAGTCAGCTCTATCCCTCCACCTTTGATGAGGTCACCCGTATGATGGTGCAATACATCTCTTTGGAGGGGAGATTCATCATAGTGCCCTCAAAACATCTTGTGTTCCTCAATCACTTCCGTAGAAGTTTCACGGTATGTTTCCCTCATTATCTTGCTTAATTCTCTTGAGCGCTCCATTTTGGAGTTCTAAAAGCATACTCATGTGGTCCCTCTGCATCAAGGTCTCATTTTCTTGTTGCATAAACTTTGTCTTCTTAAGTTTCCCAGCATTCCAACTTCCCCCATCTCTGTTTCATCTTTTCCCCTCATCCCTGCCACTAACCCCATCTCTTCTCCTTCTATCCCCATCACTGTTGCTACTACCCCTTTTCCTTCCTTCTCGGCTCCCCTGTCATCCCCCCACCTCTACTCCCACCCCCTTCGCCTCCACTTTGACCAGACCTATCACTAGGTCTTCTACAAGACTGAACTTGGATACCACTATTTCGGGGAACGTTCCTCAGGACTTGGAGGTTGCTCATAATCTCCTTCATATCAGCAATACTAATTCATAGAAGGCACACACTGAGAGCTCCATAAAAAGGCAAGAAGCCTTAGAAACAGACATGTTGCTATTGAAAGAAGAAGTTAAAAACTTGGCTAAGCAAAAAGGCAAGAGGAAGGAGGAGGAGGTTGATATTGACAATAAATAGGTTGAGGATATATACAAAAAATTGAACTCCCTGACAACCGTCTAGGGAAAGCCAAGACATCATGACCATAATATGGCTATTTTTAGTGCACTTGAAGAATTTATTGAGCAACATGTCCGCAACATCTCAAATCTCAATGGAATACCAACAACTCTTTGGGGCACAGAAAAGGAAAGCAAATGGACCATTCAACAACTAGATATTACTAAATCTACTCATATGATGACATTAGCTATGCTCACCTCTTGGCAGACTATTAAATCTAGAATCGCCAAAGCCACCAAGAAGTAATTGTGGATATGTGCTGCTCTTGCTACCTTCCTTCATGATTTTTGCTATTTTTTTTGTGTTTTTGGTTTCTCTTTTGGAGTGTTCGAACTGGTTTGATGTTTTGGGGTAACTACTCTTTGGTTACCTTGGGTTTTTATGTCTTATCTGGATCTTGATCCTTTTTGTAATGATTTTCATTCCTATTCTAGCTTTTAGGCCCTCTTTGTATACAAGGGTATAGTCCCTTTCAAAAAACTATTTACCAATAATAAAAAAATAATAAAATAAATAATCAAAATACAAAATAGGATAAAATAAAATATCAATATGGGGATAGTAAAATAAAACAAGCATTCATAATTTATAAGAAATATATAAATGTAAATGCGTGTAGGAGTGGGATGAATTAGATTTGTAGTCGAGTAAGCTGAAATCCACAATAATTCATAATTAGTTGAGAGAGTTTTGATCAATATACTCCCTTATAATAACTAAATAAAATAATAAATAAGTACAAAATAAAATAAATTTTTTTTTAAAAAAATGGAGAAGTGGAGGTGGATGTGGTGTTAAGGATGTTGGTGAAGTTGTGAAAGGAGGAATGGCATGTTGGAGGAGGAGAAATATTTCTTAGATGTTGGGTTTTTTAAGCTCTTGGAATGTGGTAAAGCCAAAATACCACAACCATTTTCTGCACATCCTCTCAGCCTAGGTGTCAATGGGAGCTTTAGAATAGGATATGGGTATCCACACAAAATAGAGCCATTATTTCACCAAATTCCTGAAATAAATGTGATCTCATGGGATGTAATGATCACACTATTTTCAGTGATGGGTTTTCTGGAAATAAGCAGTCTCTGTTTGACAAAACACCTCAAAAAGACACCTTATAATGACACCAATGTATGTAAGATATGCACATAATGGATTTGTGGGAAAGGATTTGGAACTTTCAAGAAAAATACAATTGAAAGGTGTAAAGACAAACCCCACAACCTGATCCAAAACATCTTTCCTCCCCTTGGTCACATTTTGTTGATTGTGAGATGAGATGAGATGTAAAAGTAACTATCGAGGAAGCATGCACAAGGAACATGTACTGTTTAAAATAAAAATTGGGTGCCCCATAGATGATTAGCATGAATCCTACATTTTGGTGGTGGAATGTTTAATAAAATGCCTGAAAGAATGATGTCTCATGGACATCAATTATTTCTAGATGCGCCCAAAATGGGTTGTCAAAAATACTTTGAAAGTGTGTAGGTAGATGCAGTTTCCTCACTCGTTAAATGAGACACTCGAGTTATTTTTCAACATTCCTTACAGAGTTATATTTCTAATGGATTGCATAGGTTGGTGTTTATGTGCAAATTTTCATTGGTTAAAACACATTTGATACTCAATAAAAATTTGTTGATGAGTGTAAGAAAAACATTACAACCTTTTCCAACATTCTCCCAACTCATGTCATGTATGGAGCCTTGAACAGGTTATAGACATCTTGAAAACCATAGTGGGTAGGAGAGGTAATGTTTAGATTCCTCAAAGAATTTTTTAAGGCATATGTTTGTCACTATTAAAATGTGGAATGGACTAAAGGGATAAGTATTTGTTTGATAAAATTCCATAACAAACTATGGTCTCTTGCATCATGGTTGTGGACCTCTTGGAGCCAATTGTACCTAGGTTTGAGTACCTGCAGGAATGGTTTTCTCAACTTAAACTTGCATAATTTTTGTATTGGTAGTTTCCATTTTTTTATGAAATCGTATTTACAATTAAACTAAGGACAAGTTTATAGTTTAATTACACAAAATCATAGTTTCAAATGACAAAAAAGGGGGATTTTTCCTACATAACCTCACTAATTATCGGACCATCAACTATACTTGCAACAACGACATAATACATTGTAAAAATAAATTATAAAAACTATATATCTATGTCCACTTGAATTGGAGAGATTGAGTTGAGTCATCAACTAAATTACCCTTTTTGTTTACCTTGAAAAGTTAATAAAACATGATTTTCGGTGATTCACAAAACACCTCTCCAAACCCCGAAATGATAAAGTCAAGTTGTGATTGTGTTCACTTTCATGTGGAGTGTTTTATAAAACCTTAGAACACCCTTGAATGACCATTCATGCATTTTTTTGCCACTCCTCTAAGAGCCTTGTTAACCCCTTTTACATTTGGGAAGCTATTGAAAGTCAAAAGTTGGGTTTGGTTTCTATTTTGGACCTAGGTGAAGAAAAATATATCCATTTCAATATACCTCTATTATTTATCCATGAAAATTTCTCACAACCATTAGTTCTGAGAAAAACACCTCCCCAATTAGTTTTATAAGGTGGTTTTGTAGGCCTTTCGTTGCTGGGTGACTAGTTCAGCTAGTCCAATTATAATAGGTGGCTCCATAAATGTAGTCACCATTTTTACAATGTTCTCTAGTTCTAAGTTATATAAAATCTTATGAATTCCCTATATATATGAGAGCGCATATAAATTCTTCATGTTACGTCCACCCATCAAAATCAGTTTTTGAATGTAGTTTCTTAGCCCTCAGTTTAAAATTGGATGTTTTCACAAACTTGTAGAAAAATGTGAAAGAATGTCGTGGGACCCTCTTCAATCCAAATAATTGATGAAAATCCTTTTTTAAACTTGTATAGGACTATATGAAACTCTCTTTTGTTTCTTGTTTGAGAAATTTTGATTGTCGGAAAATTGTGTTTTTATCTCTACTCTCTCTCTCTCCTCTAGTTAGGAAATGAAATGAAATGAATGTACCTTTAACTCTCTCTTGTTATGTGATAAGTATTATAATCATGTGAATGGAAAACTATGAAAACATGAATTATTCTAGATTTAGATTAGATGCCATGTTAGTAGTTTGTGTTGATCATGTGTTGGTTGTAGGTACCAGGATAAATACAACGTGAAATGTTGTTGGTGTTTGGATAATAACATTTTATTTTGAAAACATTGTATTTGTATATGATATACCAACGTTATTGCTATGAATATAATTTTTTGTTCTTTGTTTTTCCTTGATGAATATGACATTGTTAGCCTTTTGAAAGTGTGTTATTTTGTACTTAGTTTCTCTTTTATATGTTGACTAAATTCCTACTTGGTCGTACTTTTATATGTTGGTTAGGGAAATTAAGTTGTATATACCTTGTTGTTATATAAATTGATGTAAAATGAAACCTTTTGAGAGTATTTGAATAATTAGAGGAGGGTGAATTTTTAAATCTTTTTATTTAAAGATGATTGTACCATGGTAAATTTGGATGTTGATTGTACTAGTAAATTAGATATTAATAAATTGAGAATGCCATATGTTATATATTTTCTAATGATGTGTTGACCTACAAAAATATCTTATTCTCCTAAGAAAATAACAACTTGTAGTAGCGTGTTTTCATTTGGAGGAAAATCAATAATCAAACTTATAGAATGAAATAACAATAACCCTTGTCATAAGGAATGGTCCCTTTGAGTTTACCCCTTGCCTTATTTCCATAAGGGAAATGAACTTGGTATACTTTTAATCATGTTATTCCATTGCTATATCAAGATTAGGTTATGTTGTATGTTGAGAAACTGGGTCTCACCTAGACTTCATGATCCCATTAATGTAGGTTAAATTTGTACCTCATCCATCCTTATTGTATGGTCCATGTGAATGTTCCTCTTCCCTCGTGGGAAAATTTGTCGCTTTCAAAAATATTGAACTAGAGACTTGATAACAAATCTAAAATCACATTGTGGAAGAACCCCATTGTGACATTCCTAATCCTAAAGATTTAAAAAAAATTAGTAGATAGTAATGGAATACCCTTAGTTGATATATAAATCTTGTGCATTAAAGATTATCGCACTCTATTTGATTTGTAGTATGGAGTAGAATGCTTGGGCATAAATAGAAATATATTTAGACCTATGACCACTTAAGAAGTTTAATTGTGGCCGAATCCTGTATTTCACTCCTAGCTATTGATAAAGGATTCTTAAAATAATAGATTAAGGATAATGGGAAATTTGAGACTCGTCCCTTTAACTCGATACAAACCCTCCTTTTTATATCATGAATGATGCAAATAAGTAGTTAAATTACATACTTAGTTTTAATAAATTGAAAGTGAATATAAATTATCCTTAATGTTTAAGCATTACTATAAATGAGGAACATGTAATCTATCTCCTCTTATACCTATTAGGATACCTTTTTTCTTTATGTGAATCTTCCTCCCTGTAATGAAATTTTAATGTGAAACTAAGTAAACATGTACCTTAGAAATGAATCCTTAGAACAAGTAATAGTATATTCATGTTTTTTTAAATGTTCCTATTAACAATCATGATATAGGTTAATTTTTCATAAAATAAACGAACAAGATAAAATGGAATCCATTATAGGTTGAATGTGAAATGAAGTCAATAAAATGTAGTCTAGTATAAAGAAGAATGAAGGTTTATATGTTAATTTCTAGACAAATAATTAAGGTCAAATAATGAAATATGATTATAATAAATATGTCACCATGAAAATGTTGTGTCATGGAAAGTGCCTATCCATAAGTTTATATTGTAGTTGGATCATTGTTGTGTACCTTGTTATTTGGGAAGATGTGGTTCTCATGTGCATTATGTGTTTTCATGTGGCTATGTTTTCTTCTTGTTTTTTTAGATAAGGTAAAAAGGATTTGGTTTTGAAGGGACCAAAAAAACCTATACAAAAATGGAGCCATGCGGGAGAGAACACACCAAAAAAATAAGGAGTCAGGCAAAACAAACTTGACCAAAGGGACACCCCACAATAGGGCATGACCCAAAGTGGGTCTACAAATTTATATCATTTTTTTACAATAAAAAAAAATATGAGTCATGGACATGAAAAAGAAGAACCAACACACAACCCTGACAAAAGGTAAGCCAAAGGGTATTCCTCACACTTAGGCCTCTATCCATATCTCAAGAAATGTTATCCTTCCAAGAAATGATAACTTTTTTTGGGGATATTATTAGTGGGAGCTTTTTCATCCATCTCCATTGGTTCTTTTTCCTCTGATATGCTCATCACTTGATGCGTTTTACCCTTACCCTCCTCAACTTAATTCTTGGAAATTTGGTCTTGTAAGATGAAAATTATTTGTTCCCGCATAAAAATATTTGCAGTCAAACCATCAATCCTTTTATTTTGCACCTCATTTTTCCTATGACACTCCTTAACCTCTTGAACCATATTTTTGTTGAACAAGAGGATAGTATCAAATGTGGATTAAACCCTCAAAATAATGGCTTCCCAGTCTATCAAATTACTATCCCTCTCCTTACAAGAAGTTTTTACCCAATATATTTATCACCCCTGCTTCAAATTACACAGACATTCACGTAATGTTGTCTGGTTATCTTATCTACCCTCTTTTTACAACATTTAATTCTCTCAATCAGTTTTTATTCATCCCAGTCCTCCTCCTTATGATTTGGGGGCTGGGAAGGGACTAAAGGTTTACCCTTCTATAAAATTAACAATATCAAACCCTTATGCAAAGAAATGTTTGCTTTCTCATTTTGGAATTCAATGATAGAGGAGATAAGAGATCTCAAGAGGAAGTAGGGTAAACTCATGGCTTGATTTCTTCACAAGGTAATTAAGGATAAATAGGTGATAGGAAAATATTTTCCTAAATTTTTATTCAAGGGTAAGGTACTTCATAACCACCATGAAAACATCCAGCCATTGATTAGGGAGGAAACTTCTAGCAATACTGTCATCATACATTAAGATCCTTTCATCTAGCCCAAAAAAGTGGAAATTTCATGCTGTCCCTAGTTTTATCCTTGAAAAGTTTGAGACCTTCCATGGATAATCATGTGGCTTCGACTATGGAATCCTATTTGGCTGTAATCTCCATACACCTCAATTTAAGATACCCCTCCTAGGAATTACTGAATTCAATCACAAGTTGAGGGTTGTTACCTCGAAGGTGCTTAATATAGTTTGAGATACCCCCTCTTCATATAAGCATCCATAGAGTAAAGCCCATTTTGAAATTAATATAGGTAGTCAGCTCCATTTAACTTTATCTCCTCACATTCTTAACCAGTCATTCTTCAAACTACTGAGCCAAGGTAGAGTATTCATGTAGATCCAAAATAAAAAAACCAAGCACAAAATGGGATGATTGATTCCATCCCCGAGAGATAATAGAATTTTCCATGGGTTTAATCACATGAATATTTAAGGCCATCATACCAAAACCTATGTTGTCTTGTCATCATTAACCAATTTTAAAATGTTACTCCATGGTATTAGATGACTTTTCCATGTCATCCTTTCCACCATATCATTCACATGATTAACATGACCATCTGCAGTTTTATTACCATCCCTATAAACATGATTGATTTTTACTTTCTCAAATGATGTTAACAATTACTTAGCCTCCATGATGATGCTATTAAGTTTCTAGCCAATAACCCCTTGGTTCTTAAGAACATTTACCACATAGAGAATCTCCCTCTATGAATAAGGACTTGATGTTTTCTTCTTGTTAAGATGAGGTTTCATAATTGATTATTGAAGGAATAAGGTGTATCTAGTGAAGGAAGGAATAAGGGAAGCATGTATTTGTTTTGGAGGAACCAAAGGAATTTGTGGAAGTCTTAGTGGAGTGATAAAATGTGTTATAATGGAGGGACAAAGGGCTTGTCAAATTTGATCTAGTGTGTATATTTTGGAGGAACTAAAGACTAGCTAGTATTCCTTCTTGGAGTGATAAGGGGAAGTTGAAATGATGACCTCCCCATTGTAAGCCTCTTAGGTAGGCTTGGCAATGTGTTCCATCTCTATTTGTGGTGTTTATCCATTCCTCATTATGGATATATGTGGGTTCATGTTTGTGAAAACATCACATGTGTTGTGATTTATTCTAAATGATCCCTTGTGGTGTCGCATATCATGTAATGTAAGACAAAAATATTTCGGTAATTTATTTTTGTATTTGTGTGCCAATTTTTGTGGGTGTTACATTTGGTATCAGAGTGGAGGTTCATGCTCTCAAACCTCTAGGATAGATGGTGTTGTGATGGTTATGCATGGTAGTCAAGGGTTTGGAAGAGTAATTTGATTTTAAGGTGTGATGTGACAAATATTGTACTTGTGATATTATGAATTCACTTATTGTGCATACCACATAGTCTGGACTTATTATCATATCGATGTGTTTTGTGATGAGATTATTTACTCTCTCTCTTTCATGAATTATATGTGAAATTCACGTTTGTAACCACATTGTCATGAGAAAGGAATGTTATTTTGGACTATAAAGTATTGCATTGTTTTATTATTATGTGATATTGTATGTGTACTAATGTGTTGTATGACAAAAGTACTTTGTGGTGAATTATGTTACATCATGATGTTGTCACTGTGTTGGGATGTATCATGATGTTATGTCACCTTGTTATATTGTAATTATGTATATGTTGTGATGCTAGTCACTATGTTCATTGTACATATGCATTCATAGGTTATGTGATGGATTCATGTCGTGAATTAGGGGCATATGGTTATATTATGACCCCTATTGTATTGTACTTACACTTTGGGAGCATTATGTGGAAATGTGATGTGTTATAAGCTATGAAAATAATGTTGTGTTATACCCCATAAGTATACCATGTGTAAGAAACTATGGTTGTTGTGTGTAAGTCACCCTTGTGTTAATAATGTAGTGATGTGTTATGTTGTTTACCCTACACTTATGATCCATATAGGTAGTATCAAAAGTGTATGTGTGGAGAGAGAAGGCATGAACTAGGTGACCATAACCTTGAGTTGAGTTCAAGTTTGGAAGTTGAGGATCATGTAGATTTAAAACCCACTTTTATCCACTTGGTATACTTTGAGCTTGCTTAGTATATTGTGGATGTACACCACCTTAGGCTCATTTATACAAACTAGAGTCCCTACTCTCTCCTGTTTGGGTTTTCCATCAAATAATCCTACATGATAATGATTATGTTGAGCCTTACGGGAGTTTGGATGGATGATTCAAATAGAGATTATGACAATGATACTATTTAATCAGCTATTATATTATATACTGAGATGGACACTCAATGATATAGTAACCCAATGAGTGACATCTTGTGAGGTTATTATAGCTCTTTTGATGTGAATATTTTCATATGTTTTTTATTTTTAAACTCATTTGTACTTGGAACCAACAATTTTAATTGATTATTTCTAACCTTCGAGACTATTTATCTATTTTGTGATTTTTTTGCTATTTGAATGTGGCTACTTAGGCATTTTTCTTGATTTATTGAGTTTTCATTTGTTTTAATTGCCTTCAATAACTTGAGGCTTATGATTTTGATTCCAATTTTATATTTTTTCCCAACATAGACCTTAATAAATGTTTGAATGAGACAATTTCTATCATGTTATATATGCTTATATGTTTTCCATCAACTTGACACGGTCCATGTGCAGAGTGCAGGGTATGCCCAAAGGTTGTAGGATTGTATTTATCATAGCTGCATGTCACTAGGCCTTTTATTTTTAGGTGATGGGGCTCTATGTGCTCATGTCTATAGAGTGACCTGGTCTGATTTGATATTATGATTCTCTTCTCTATTTTGAGAGGTTTATGGAATTGTGTGGGAGGCTTACAGAGATTATGAGGTTTATGGAGTTGGTATTTATGATTCATGAGTATTCATGTGTGTATGGTTATGTTTTATGTTATTTAGGCTTGATGATCCTCATTGATGATATAATGTTTGATCCCATCTTAATACTACATAGTTACATTTTATGGTTTTGAGTTACGTGAAATATGTGTATGTATATTCTTTAGGGAATTCCTTACTTTTTATATTAAGGTTATGTGTTGAGTAATATCTTGTGTGGACTGTATGTTTCTTCCCATGGTTGGGTTGGTGATCTTGTGCTCAATTATGGTCATGAAAATGTGTTAAAAATATGTCTTATGTGTCATTAGTGTTGTGTTTGAGCCTTGTGTGGCATCCCGATGTCATTTACTAGCTAGGAACCCATGAAAATAAATCAACACAAATCCTAAATAATGAAATATTATGAGATTGATATTTATAAATGGTGTAAAAGAAAAGACTAATTGAGTAATAATGTAAAAAGAGAAATTCCAACCTTCATAGAACATAAATAATTGAAGAAATTTATAAATTTTTATTATCTTCAGATGGTCGCATTATATCAACCAGTTGTGTTACTACGAGACATGTGTCATATTGAATTTACTTATTTACTTATCCCTCTAGTTAACCTTAGCATCATGTCACATCAAGGATGATTCTCTTATAAGGGGAGGGAGATGTAATGCCCCACCTCATCACATCAAAGCCACCTAAGGACCTTCAATGTTGTAAAGTTTTATTATATGTGTTTCACATGATTTATCCACTTAAATCCTCGATGGGGCTCATTGTAAACCCTAGTTTTGAGAGGATTATCCCCTTTAATTTAATTAACTCATGGTCAAAATCTTTCTAGGTAGTGGTATTTCAATTTCATGTAATTGTACTTTCCTTCCGTTAATCTTGAATACGTAATTGTTGAGTTGTGATGCACCTTGCAAGAACTTCATCTGGGTATTTGTATGTAGGTTAATCAACCACCATTTTCCATCATGGATGGCATTTGATGTGATTTCGATTCTCGACCTAGGTGTCACTCAAGTTGTAATTGCAAAAATGTCATAATAATAATGATATAATCAAAATTTAATGTATAAACTAAATACAAAGTAATAATAATAATAAAAATAATAATTATAATACAAAATTAGGATAAAGAATTATTTTTTGATTGATAATTGTTGGAAAAGGCTCCAATGACCATTACAAGATATATGCCATGAAGTTCACAGAGATAAAAACAACAAAGCGAAGGGAAAGAGTCACGAAGATTTTGACTCACAAAAATCCCTACAGAACCACATGAACCCAATTACAAATACATTCCTATAAAGTATCAAAAACAAATAAAGTTAAACAATAGAGGTTAAAAAATCTAGCAAACGATCCTTTTAAGAATATTTCTTTCTTTTTCTCGAGCTTAGACCACCATCCTTGGGCTACATCTGAAAGAAAACATATTCATCATTGTAACTACTTAAAAAGTCTCATTATTTTTCCTTTGAGCTCAACATATTTATCCTGCAACGTATCCAATCGTTGATTATAGACAATCATCTCAAAACTCATCCTCTTAACATTTTTAATCGGGTTATTATTTCTAGCTTTTAGTTGAGCAACCATTTCCTCCAAAGTATCAATTCACTAAGAGAGGAAATTAAAAATATTATTTCCTTCACTAGATGAACTAGATTGTCTTGTAAGACTTTAAAGAACAAGTAACATCATTAAATTCCTTTTGGGTTTTATTTTTCATCATCAACAACTTCTTTCTTTCTGCCAATGAAAGAAAATCTTCCCAATCCTCCATAGAATTGTCTTTGGGAACTCTAGATGGAATAAAAATGGTTCCCACCTTAACTAATAGCAATATAAGGCCCGCGTGAAGTGAGACAAGTATTATCTCATCCTAGAATTCACAAACCAAAGACTGAAAGGGTTAAACAAGTAAAAAGGAATACATATTTTCTTTTTGTGTTGAAAATGGTTGAGCAGAGAGAAATGTTGGGTATGCATCTTCCTAAACTTCCCATCTAAAGTTATATAACTCATAATATGGAATCATATTTCAAGACATCTCCCTAATAATGTTAATCAGAAATTCCATCTTCCATGTAATGAATTTATCATCAACATTAAAGAAAGTGTCGAGCTCTTCATTTCTCCTTTACCTATCCTTAAAAATATTTTTACCATCAATTTTCATACCTATGACCTTCACAAAAAAATGCTCAGAACATGCATACTAACACCTCTTACCATGATTGTTTCATTATTCCACTCCGTACCAAAATCGGGAGAGTGCCTAGTCATGACCCTTAAGTTTAAACAAAAAGTTCGTGATTCCCCATTTCTTAAAATATTCCAAATCATAGAGTCCCTTTGAAAATTGACACTGGACAACGGTTCCACTCTTACCCTTTATCCACCCATGTTCAAGCCTTTTCTATGGAGTTGCACATAGAGGGAAAAACTAATATAGAAAATAAAATTTGAATACCCAACCTTAGCGCTGACAAACTTCAAATACCCAGTCTTAACATTATGGCTCTTTAAGTTCAAATGAGACAATATGATAAAGAATAATTTCCAAATCTCTCCCACACAAGCTTAATCACACTTATCTCTCCTCATTAATCAAACTTGGAATTCCAGCTGGGAGGTCAACCTCATTTGTCCATGGTGACTTGGCCTAAGCATTAGAACGTGGTTTGTAATCCTATCAACACATTGATTTCCTACGAAGATAATAAAATAAAAGAAGTAATTGAAAATTATAAGAAATATATAAATGTAAATGCATGTATTAGTGAGAATAATTTTAGTTCTGGTCATGTATGGTGAAATCCACAATCATGCATAAGTGGTTGAGGGAGTTGATCAAATTACGACCTTATAATAATAAAATAAAATAAAATAAGTAAATAATAAAATAAGATATTTATTTTTTAAAATTGGAGAAGTGGCGATGGATGTGGAGTTAATGATGTTGGTGGAGTTGGTGAAAGGAGGAATGGTGGAGGCATGGAGTGTTGGAGGAGTAGAAAGTTTTTTTGAGATGTTGGGTTTTACAAGTGCTTAGAATGTGGTAAAGCCAAAATACCACAACCTTTTTCTACACATTATCTCAGCGAGGGCACCAATGGGTGTTAGGAATTAAGGGATAAAATATGTGGAATAATCCCTCACAGAATCACAATAGTAGAAACTAATATGTAGAAAATATTACAAATCCCAAATAAAAGTGCAGAATAAAATAACACAACACAAAGAGATAGTATTTAACGTGGTTCACCCAATTTGGGCTATGTCCACAAAGAATCACTTGCTTAGATTTTATTACAAGCCACCTCTCTCTCAATATAATACCCAGTTCTGCTTGGAGCTATGCTCAAGAAACTATATAAAATTCACACCCAATTCAAAACACATATGCAATGTTACATAAACCCTACCATAGGCACAAAACCACATAAGTAGACAAATGATTAAGTAATTTTACAAAACCGTGGGTATCAAAACCATGGGCCAAAACCATCCCATAAACCTATGGGTCAAAAATCCCACCCATATGAGAAAATCTATCGGGGGTTTCCGGCCCGACCCCAAACCTCGGTGAGACAACTGTGGAAAGTTTACGTCTTCAACACTTTCTCACATGAAAACAAGATCCACAACCTAACAATGGGAGCTTTGGAACATGATATGGGTATCCCCATGAAAAATAGCCATTTTTTCACCAAATGCATGAAATAAATGTGATCTCATTGGATGCAATGATTACAATATTAGCATAGATGGATTTTTTAGAAAGGCACAAGATTTGTTTGACAAAATGCCTCAAAGAGACGCCTTATAAATAAATCAATGTATGCAGGCTATGCAAAAAATATATTTGTGGGAAATAATTTGTAACTTTAAAGTAGAATACAATTGTAAGGTATAAAGCCAAACCCCACAACCTGTGCCAATACCTCTTTCCTCCTCCTAGTCGCATTTTTTTGATGTTGAGATTAGATGACAAAGGACAACATTGAATTTTGTATTTGTTATTTTACTTATTTTGTTTGTTGTTGTTCGAGAAGCATGCACAGGGCACATGTACTATTTAAAATAAAAATAGGGGTGACCACAGAGATGATTAGCATGGATCCTACACAAGGATGGTGGATTTTTTGATAAAATTCCTAAAATATAATATTTCATTAGCAACAATGATTATTGGATGTGCCCAAAATGGGTTGTCAAAAAGAATTTAAAAGCATGTACGAAGATGCAGTTACATCACTCACCCAATAGACCCTCAATTTATTTCTCAAAATGCCTTAAAGAAATATATTTATCCTAGACTACATAGGTTAGTGTTTATGCACAAATGTTAGTTAGTTAAAATGGCTTAGATAATTAAGAAAAAGTTGTTGACAGGTGTAAGAAAAACATTACAACCTTTTCCAACATCCTCCCATCCCGTGTTAGGTATGGAGCCTTGAGCAAGACATAGATATCTGAAAAATCATAGTGGGTAGGAGAGGTAACATTCAAATGCCTCAGAGAATGTTTTAAGGCATATGTTTTTCACTATTAATTTGTGGAATAGAATCAAGGGATAAGTTTTAGTTTTTATAAAATGTTGTAACAAACCATGGTCTCATGGAGCATGGTTTTCAACTGCTTAAAGCCCATTGTACATATGTTCGAGTACCTGCAGCATGGTTTTCTCACCTTGAAATTGTATAATTTTTTTATTGGTACTGTCCCTTTTTCTATGAAATTGTATTGCTAATAAAACTAAGGAAAAGTTTATGGTTTAATTAAATAAATCGTAGTTTCAAATGACAAAAAGGGGCTTTCTCCTATACAACCTAAATGATTATTTAACCATCACCTGTACTAGATACCACTACCTAATATGTTGTAAACCAAAGTATCAAAACTAGATATCCATGTTTGCTTGAATTGGCGAGATTGAGTTGAGTCAAATAAACTACCCTTTTTTACCTTACAAAGTTAATAAAATGCAATTTTCAGTGATTCACAAAACAACTCTCCGAACCCTAAAATGGTAAATTTGAGTTGTGATTGTGTTCCCTGTCATTTGGAGTGTTGTATCAAACCTTAGAATTACCTCTGAATGGTCATTCATGCATTTTTTGTTGCCCCTCTAGGATCCATGTTAACCCTTTTTATAGTTTGGGAAGGTGATGAAAGTCAAAATTTGGGTTTGGTTTTGGGTTTTCATTTTGGCCCTCGGAGAAGAAATGGATATCCATCTCCATATACCTCTAGTATTTATCCATGAAAATTTCTCACGACCCTTATTTATGATAAAAAACCTCATTAGTTAGTTTTACAAGGGGGTTTTATAGGCCTTTGGTCATTGGGTGACCAATTCAACTAGTCTAATTACTACCAGTGGCTCTGGAAATGTAGTCGCCATTTGTACCATATTCGTCAGTTATAAGTTTCATCAACTCCTATGAATTCCCTATATAAGAGAGCATATAGGAATTACCTCATGGTATGTCCACCTATCAAAAGTCTATTTTTGAATGCATTTTCTTAGCCCTTGGGTTAAAATTAGACATTTTCACAAACTTGTAGCAAAATGTAAAAGAATGTTGTGAGACCCTATTCAAGTCAAACAACTGATGAGAAAACTTGTGTACACTTGTATATGACTATATGAAACTCTCTTTTTTTTCTTTTTTGAGAAATTTTGATTCTCAAGAAAATGTTGTTTTTCTCTCCTCTTTCTCTCTCTCCTCCTCTAGTTAGGAAATGAAATGAATGTATCCTTATCTCTCTCTTGTTGTGTGATAAGTATCATAATCATGTGAATGGAAATCCATGAAAATTTTAATTATTCTAGATTTAGCGTAGATGCCATGCCAATAGTTTTTTATCACCATGTGTTGGTTGCAATTACCAGGTTAAGGAAAAAGTGAAGTGTTGTTGGTGTTTGCATAATAACAAGTGATTTTGAAAACATTGAACTTCTATACGATATATCAACACTATTGCTATGAATAGAATTTTCATTATTTTTTTATGTGATGAATATGACATTGTTAACTATTTGGAAAGTGTGTTATATTGTACTTAGTTACTCTTTTATATGTTGACTAAATTGGACTACTTGGTCATACTTTTATATGTCGATTAGGTAAACTAAGTTTTTTGCACCTTGTTGCTATAGAAATTGATGTAAAAAGAAACCTATTGATATTATTTGAATCATTAAAGGAGGGTGAAGTTTAAAATCTTGTAATTTAGAGCTAATTGTACCATGGAAAATTTGGATGTTGATTGTACTAGTAAAGTGGATAGTAATAAATTGAGAATGACATATGTTATCTATTTTCTATTAATGTATTGACCTAAGGAACTCACTTAATCTCCTGAGATAAATAACAACTTGTAGTAGAATTTTTTCATTTATAAGAAAAGTAATAATAAAACTTATGGCATGAAATAACAATAACCCTTGTTGTAAGGAATGATCCCTTTGAGTTTACCTTGTGCATTATTTCCATAGGGGAAATGAACTTGGTCAACTTTTAACTGTGTCATTCCATTTCTTTATAAATATTACGTTATATTATATGTCACAAAATGGGTCTCACCATGATCGCCTTAAGGTAGTTAAACTTTGTAGCTCATCCATCGTAGTGCATGGTCTATCAGAATGCTCCTTCTCTTCCCTCGTGGGCCGAATTGTCACTTTCACAAGTATTGGACTAGAGACTTGATAATAGAGCCAAACTCACATCGTAGAAAAACCTCGTAGAGAAATTCCTAAGCCTTAAGGTTAAATCATTTTTCCATTAATAGGTAGTATTTGAATACCTTGGGTTGATATTTAAATCTTTTGAGTTAAATATTATTATACTCTAGTTGACTTGTAGTAGGGAGTATAACCCTTGGTCATAAATGAAACTACATTTAAAACTATGACCACTTAAGAAGTTTAATTGTGGTTGAAACTTGTATTTCACTCAAAGTTATTGGTAATGGATTCTTAAGATGATGGATTAGGGATAAGGGGAGATTTGAAACTTGTCCCTTTAACTCGATGCAAAACCTCTTTTGTGCATCACGAATGATACAACTAAGTAGTTAAATTACATAGTTGTAATAAATTGAAAGTTAATAAATTGCATCCTTAGTGTTTAAACATTATTATGATGAGGAACATGTAATCTGTCTACTCTTAGACCTATTAGTCTACCTTTTTATTTCTACAAATCTTCCTCCTTGTAATGAATGTATAATACGAAACCAAGTAAACATGTCCTTTAGAAACGAATCCTTAGGAAAATTACTAGTATAATCATGTGTTTAAATGTTCCTATTAACCTTCATGATATAGATTAATTTTCATAAAATAAACCAACAAGATAAAATGGAATCCATTATAGATGGAATGTGAAATGAAGTAAAGAAAATGCAGTCTAGTCTAAAGAAGAATGAAGTTTTTTATGTTAAGTTCTCGTCAAATAATTAAGGTAAAATAATAAAATACTATTATAAGTAAATATGTTACCATGAAAAATGTTGTGTCATGGAAATTTCCTATCCATAATTTTATATTATACTTGATCATTGTTTTGTACCATGTCATTTAGAAAGATGTGGTTATGATGTGCATCATGTTTTTTCATCTGGCTATGTTTTCTTATTATTATGGCGAGGTTTCATCATTGATTATTGGAGGAATAAGGTGTAGCTAGTGAAGGGAGGAATAAGGGGAAGTGTATGTTTTTCTTGGAGGAAAAAAAGAAATTCATGGCTAGTCTTAGTGGAAGGATAAGTATGTTTTATAATGGAGGTACAAGGGGCCTTTCGAAGTTGATGTGGTGTGTATGCTTTGGAGGAACCAAAGGATAGACAATATTCCTTCTTGGAGTGATAAGGGGTAGTTGCAATGATGACCTCTCCCCATTGTAATCCTCTTAGGTAGGCTTGGAAATGTGTGTTATCTTTATATGTGGTGTTTATCTATTCCTCATCATGTATATATGTGGGTTCATGTTTGTAAAAATGTCTCATGTGTTGTGAGTTATCCTAAGTGATCCCATATGGTGTCATGTATCAAGTAATGAAAGACAAAAAAATATTTTGGTAAATTATTATTGTATTTGTGTGCCAATCTTTGTGGGCATTACAGTATTCCTTAAATTTATTAAAACATCTTATTGGTTATGGTGATAAGGCCAAAATATGTCTCGTTACTGCACAATAAATGATCTTATTTTACTCTCATTTTTATCAATTTTGACTGCATTTTGTGACTTTTGTTTGATTTAATGTAAGTTATGATGTAATTTTCCATCTTTTGTTGAATTTAATTCTAAAGTTTAAAAGCTCTGTAATTACTAACAAAGTGTGTGGAAATTTAGTTTTTGTAATAAAACAGGTTATAATCAGTTAGAGAATGGAGTATGAAGCGATCAACATGTTTTTGGGAGCCTTTGTTTAAATATGGCTTAGTTCCGAAACTTCTAGACTTAGTTCTGGAACTCTATCACATAGTTTATGAGCTCTATCGCTTAGTTCCGAACTTTTAGACTTAGTTCGAACTCCAGCACTTAGTTCTAGAAATCTTGTGTTTAGCTCCAAAACTTTCATGGTTAGATCAAGAATGGTCCCCTTTAGTTCTAGAACTTCTCCAAAGTTCTAGAACCAATGGGAAACTATTATTTTGATAGCATCCAATGATAAAGTAATCAATGAACCTTTCAATAAGAAGCAAATAAGAATATTTCCGATTCTTCATACTCGAAGATCCAGGGATAACTTATCAGATAATTATACGTCCAACACAGTTCCAAATTCAACATCTATTTTGGGAATAATTTGGTTCCATCTGAATCGGTAGAACAATTATGGCTATAAATGCATCTTTGAAATATGTGTGTGTTTGTGTGTGTGTGTGTGTGTGTGTGTGTGTGTGTGTGTGTGTGTGTGTGTGTGTGTGTAGAACTATAGATAGATTAAGAAGGAGAACATATACATAGAAATAGAGATATAGAAAGATTCAGTATGTTTTTATAAGACAATATTTCAACAATAAAATAGCCACTTCGTTTTGAGAGAATATCACTTTTCAAATCTTGATTCAAGGTGGAGTAAGGGCCCACTCCTCCAAGAACCAGGATTCTCATTTTATTGGTATTTATATTTCTAAAAGAAAATAGTGTAGATCTGTTAATTATGTAAGTGCTTTTTGATTCTTTAAGTTGAACTCTGTTGTATACTTATCCCTGCAGGTGTTATAGACTAGATTTTCATTTCCTTGCAAGATTTTCACAGTATTTTCAACTGTGTGTTTATTTCCAAGCAGAGTGTGTTTACTTTTGCATTGTGTTTTTATTTCTAACAATATATTTATTCATGTATGTGTGTTTATTTTCAGCAATTCATTCCAGCAATGATTTTTTATTTTAGGAATTTTCTTTCAGCATATAGATAATAGGGCTTTTTCCATGGAATCCTAAGGACACTACAAAAACCCCCAAAAATAAAATAAAAATACCTATATTCAATTACTAGATCACTAAGATTTTCTTGTTGCATATAGCTTCGACACCCCATAGTTTGAATATGAAATCAACAAAGAGTTGATTAAATGAAGGGAATAACAACACCCATCATTTTTGGCATCGATGTAGGAGGATGAGAATATGGAAGATTATTTAGATAGATTCCTCTTTGTAAGTAAAATGTGTGGATTTGTACTACAAGAAGAGTTAAGTAAAACCATTTTTCTTAAAGGTATGGATGATGAATCTAGGGAATCCTTTTATTTGATGGGAGGTGGAAACATTGATCAATTAAGAATGAATGATATTAAAGACATTTTTAGAAGCTATTCAAGAACAAGGGGTGGACCTAGAAAAGGAAAAATAGTTAAAAGTCTAAACCCAGACATGAAAAAAGCGATGAATGAACTAGAAAACTTTAAAACGACATTCTAGTCCAATTAACCTCCACCATGGATGGATTACAAGCTAAAGAAAATGATCAAATTGAACCATTAGATGCAATGAGAAGAATGCAATAAGAGATTGTCCTATGGATAAAAAAATGTGTCTTATCTATGAATCTAGAGACCATGAGAGTAATTCATGTTCTCTTCTTCCATTTATCAAAAATCAACATAGAAGAAATAAATGCTGTCTAGAGACAACCTAGCCAGGGGTAGTTCATGCCCCGATCAGTTTCTAACCCCAAGATGATGCCATGGGAAGCTCATATAGTACCACAAAGTTGGGGACAACCACCTTGGGTCCCTCAACCAACATGGAATCCTCAGGATTGGTAAGGAAAATCTTGGTATGCCCAAGAACACTAACAACCATGGTTTGTTCAAGGTAACTCGAATTCTTTGTCACAACCTAGGTGGAGACCTAATAATTATGCTCAAGGGTGGACATGTCCCAATAAGAATCAACAAGCCATAATGGGTTCCCAACAAAAAATTCACAAAATGAAAATGTGGTTCAAACAAAAATGCCAACACAACTAGTTGTTAATCCTAGAAACAAACAAACAACTCCTGTCTATGGGGTAGAACAAGAAAAACTAGTGGATCTAAATGCCATGGATTGTAAAGATATTCAAACCAGATCTAGAAAATTGATTAGCAGTCCACCTATTATAATTACTAAAATGATAGAAGAAACAGAAACCCCTAGTGTGGTTGTTCCCAAGAAAGATGAAAAAGAAAAAGATAAGGAGTCAGGTAGCAACTCTGCTAAAACTCCATTCCCAGAGAGATTTCAAGAAGTTATAGGGACCAAGGAATCTAAGTTGGTGCAAGAGTTGAGGAAATTAAATATTGAAATACCATTGTTACAAGAAATCAAGGACATTTCGGAGTTAAACAAGTTAATCAAGTACCATTTTTAAGAAGACCTATAAGGAAGAATCAGTACCCCAAGACTATTAAAGTAGATGGGAAACTTGATGATTTATTAGCAAGAAAACTCTTACTTCCCAAATATGGAGATCCTGGTAGCCTTGTTATTTCTGTATCTATAGGTAATAAATATATACATAATGTTTTGGTTGATTTGGGAGAAACTATAAATGTGATGATAGTGGACACTTTGAAAACATTACCATTAATAGGTATCCAACCTACTAACACCGTATTGTAGATGGTAGACCATTTTTTAGCAAAACCAGAAGTTATTGAAGATGTGGAAGTTATGGTAGAGTCATGAGAATATCCAGTGGACTTCCTTATATTGTAACCAAAAGGTAAAACACTTGGTTATCCCATTATTTTGGGCATACCATGGTTAGCTATAGTTGCTTCCTTAATTGATTGCAGATCGGTGATATGAATATCTCAAATGGTAAGAGTTCTAAGAAAATTTATTTATACCCCTCTACATGACCTTTTATTGATAATCAAGAGCAATTTTGGGTTGATGATCCTAACACTAATAAACAAAATCTATCTTCTTTGGCTATGATAACGTTACCAGATCACATATAGGAGATGGAAGATATGATTAATCAACCATTGAATGAACACCAACTGTCCTTGGAACAATCTGCTTAAATTCAAAACCTATGGAATTAGTTCTGAAACCTACAGATTTAGTTCCAGAACCATCACATTTAGTTTCAAAGTGTTCAGACTTATCTCTGAAACAACAGAAACAACGATCCCATAGAAATGAAAATAATTTCTATCTGAAGGAATAATTTCTCTTAGGAAGGAGCATAAATATCCATGGAATTAATAGTTTCAGTTTCAAATATATCAGGAAATGGTGAGGAATTTTTGGAAAACAACAGTGACGAGGAGTTTGACCAACAACAAGATAAGTATCATAACTCTTCCTACTGTCCTTTGTCTAGTATTATTTCTCAAGGGAATTTTGGAGATGTTGTTGTATATCATATGTTATTACCACATCCATTTCCACTAAACACCTTAATGGAACCCTTTCAAAAATTAGTTCATCACGCATTGGAACCCAGACATGTTAAGATTCAACCAGGTAAAATTTTGAACATTAATAATCGGTGAAGAATGATGAAGAAGCTAAATTGTTTGATGTTCTAAAGATCATAGTAGAGATTTTTCTTAGGACTATAAAGACATGAAGGGAATCCATCCAATTATTTTCACCCATCACATCTATACTGAAAACATTAAACCAGTTAGAAACCCCAAAGAAGGATTAATCTATCCTTAAGGGACATAGTCAAGCAAGAAATTGAAAAACTATTACAAGTAGGTGTTATTTACCCTATCTCAGATAGTCAGTGGATGTCTCCTCTTATAATTTGCCTAAAAAGAACTGAAAAATGGATAATTTGTGTTGATTATAGGGAGCTGATAAAGGCCACACTAAGATATTATTTTCCCTTACCATTCATAGATCAAGTTTTGGACAATCTTGCTGGTAAACAATATTTTTCCTTCCTGGATGGATTTAGTGGATATAATCAAATCAGAGTTGCTGCTGAGGATCATAATAAAACTACCTTTACTTGTCCATGGGGTACCTTTACCTATAGGGTATTGCCATTTGGACTATGTAATGCTCCAACAACCTTCCAAAGAGTTGTATTAGCAATTTTTACAGACCTAACACATGATTGTGTAGAAGTATACATGGATGAATTTACCATACATGGAAACACATTTGATGATTCTTTGAAGAATTTGGATAGAGTACAAACAAGATGTGAGGAACACCATTTATCTCTTAGTCATGAGAAATTTTTAATGATAGTTGATGAGGGGATTGTATT
Source organism: Taxus wallichiana var. yunnanensis (assembly GCA_018340775.1). Lineage (NCBI taxonomy): Eukaryota > Viridiplantae > Streptophyta > Pinopsida > Cupressales > Taxaceae > Taxus > Taxus wallichiana. The sequence continues at coordinate 383,934,463 of CM031242.1, forward strand.
AGGACACCACATTTCAAAAAGAGGAATTCAGGTTGACCAAGACAAAATCAGGATTATTTCAGACTTGCGTGGTCCCCAAACCCCCATAGATATCAAGTCATTTTTAGGGCATGCTGGATACTATATGCATTTTATTAAGGATTTTAGTAAAATTTCTGCCCCCATGTTTAGTTTACTTACTAAGGATTGTGAATTCTATTGGGATGAAAAGTGTCAACATGCTTTTGAGGAAATTAAAGAAAAATTAATCACTGCCCCAATATTGAGAGGACCTAATTGGGAGAAACCTTTTCACATCCAAAGAGATGCCTCAAATAACTCAATAGGTGCAATTTTGGGATAGAAAGATGAAGAAGGGAAAATTTATGCTATTTACTACCTTAGTAAAGATCTTACTCCCACTTGGAGAGAAATTACACTACCACTAAAAAAATTCTTGCTTGTGATCTATGCAATTAATAAATTCGACATTATATTACATGGTACAAAATATTTATGCATACGATCACTTAACAATTAGATCTCGTCGACACTAAAATTTTCCTCCATAATTTCTATTTCATTAATGTATGTATTAGGAATAGGATGTTGTTAAGTGTAATTAGTAGTAGCGTCCGATAGAAGATAACGGCGCCGTCAGTACGGTGCCGCCAATAATGTGGAGGAGTAACCAAAGTACAATAGGAATGTTGTAAAAGTAAATATTTGTCGTAAGTGGTCCGGTAATGTTAAAATGTCAAAGTTTGGGTAATTAGAGAAGTAGGGTCTACATGATTAGGAATTAGAAATATTATATTGGTAATAAGGACAAGGAGTGAGGTCATAAATATTTTGTGTATTTTATTTGTAAAAAGTCTAAAAATGTGGAACCCACGTAAAATGATAAGGTTTATCTTATCTTAACGAGATAAGCTTACATGTACGAGATAAGAGTTAAGGTATGGAATATGATTCGTCAGTGGATTTCTTATCCTATCTTAGAGATAGGATGGATAAGCTGGAAGTTCTATAAATAGAGAGCCACCCCCTCATTTAGCATAGAAAGAAGTAGTGAGAAATATTGTAGGAAGTGTGCGAAGGAAGCCATCGATTAAAGGTGTGTTGAAGAAGCCATCAAGAGGTGTAATTGTAAAGTTTCTCCCATAGTCTTGTTGAAGTATCTCATGGGTGAGATTATAACATTTCATGTTAATATTATAATTTATTTTGATATTTCATATTTTTCGTCATTCTGTCTTATCATAGTCAATGGTATTCTTGTGTTCGGTTGTTGTTTTGTTTCAGTTACATCCACCAAACTAAAGATCTGCATTAGTAAATAATCATAAAGACGAGGAGTTCCTGAAGAATTATCATAGTGCTTAATTGGTGATGACATTTTGGTTCCGTTTTGGACCATTCCTCGTTGGTGGATTTTACGGAGAGATATTCCCACTTAGTCAAAAATCAATTGGAGGGTAACCTTGTTTTTACTGTGCATAGTAGTTACCATGGTAAAGTCATTTTTACCGTGAATAGTAGTTACCATGTTAAAGTCATTTTTGCCATGAATAGTAGTTACCTTGGTAAAGTCCTTTTTGCTAGGAATAGTAATTACCGCAGTAAAGTCACTTTTTACCGTGAATAGTATTTACCGCAGTAACTTCACTTTTTACCATGAATAGTGTTTACCACAGTAAAATCAGTTTTTACCGCAGTAAGTCAAGTTTTACCATAGTTTACCGTGGTCATTTCTATAGTAATTCTAATTATTTGTGCACATAAGTCTTGTTGATTGTACTTGTGAGTTGGTATTTCACGGTGGTTACTTTTAAAAATGGGAAAGATTCCTATTTTTTCAGCTCAATCTAATGAAGATGCTTCTTCTTTCATTCAAGAATTTAAGCGATCTTGTATTTGTAATGGCCTTATAAGAAGGGAACAATGGACTGAATTTTTTCCTACCTTTTTGGATGGTTCAGCACTTAGGTGGTTTAAAACACTAGGTGATAATGTGAAAAATTCATGGGATTTATTAACTGAAAGTTTTCTTGAAGAATTTGGTGAACAACAAAAATATGCAGATCTCATGATCGAGATCACAAAGCTATCCCAAGGAGAGAAGGAGAAAATAAGGGATTATCATGCTCGTGTTCTAGAGCTAAGGAGGAAGCTCGATGCCCAGATCCGGAAGGAAGGACTAGCGGATGGGTTGATGAATGGCGTGGATAATCTCCTCTGTAAGCACTTCATTCTTGGGATGAAGCCGAAGATCAGACAACGAGTGAGTGAAGTATGACCGCCCGGCTACCATTGAACAAGCAAAGGAGATTACAAGAAGGCAAGAAGAAAGCATGGAAGAGGAGCCCAAAGAAATTGTTGCTAAAGTAGAGCCTACACCAAAGGCACCTTTGGTCAAATCCACAACCACTCCCGGTGAGCACAAATATTTCTCCTAATACATCTGAGTATGAAGATCTGCTCAAAAAGATGGGTCGATTAACTATTAATCTTCTTCAGGAAAGGAATTTAGTTCTCGGGGAGGAGATAGAGGTCCAAAAGAAATATTTCTGAAGTTGTTTGTTATGGTTGTTATAAAAGGGTCATTATAAGTATAATTGTCCAGGATAGAGCTTCTACATCTGGTAAGGAGATAATGATAAAGGAAAAGCACACTGTGAATTCTTTTGATGTAGTAGATAAGAGCAGAAATAATGAAGTAGATGTGTTTGTAACAAAAAGAAAGAAAGAAAAAGATAATCAAGATGGAAATGATCCTAAGAAGATGAAAGAAGAAACTAGTAAGAAACATAGGAGAAGAAAGTTGGGTGTGCAGGATTTTCTGATTTCACGGGGCAAGGACCATACTCCATCTTGGAAGATCTATCCAAAGGCACTGCAAATATTACATATGGTCAACTCTTAGCTATGTCTTCTGAAAAGAGGCGGGAGTTACGAGGTGGACTCAATGCTCGAAGAAGGAAGGAGGTTGAGGTCCCTATTTTGGAGGCAGAGGAAGATCCCTATGCTCCACAAGCTGAGGTATTATGTAATGGTATTTCAATTCATGATGTCTTAGTTGATGGAGGTGCTGCAGTTAATGTAATGACTGAGTCTGTAATGAATATGTTGGGGTTAAAAATTGATCGCCCTTCAACACTTATGTTAAGGTCATTAAATAAGGGAAAAACTAAACCAGAAGGTGTAATTTCAAATGTGGCAATATCTGTTATTGGTGTTGTATGTGTGGTAGACTTTCGGGTGATGAAAAATGGTGCTTTGTTGCATACCCAATCTTCATGGAAGACCATGGCTAAGGAGAGTTCATGCAAGAAACTCTTTGGAATGAAGGTTTCATGACACTTGGACATGGTAGAGAGAGGGTGAAGATAAACGTGATCCCTCGACATCATAAAGTAGAACCTGTGGATTCAAGTGATGAAACTGATGATTGGACATCCTCTGATTACTCTAGTACCAGTGAAGTGGACACTGAAGATGAAGAAAGTGAGGTGGATGTTTCAGTCATGGATATCCTGCCAGTCACACCAACTCATGACCCCATAAAATTATCTGAAGAAGAAGTTGATGATCGTCTCCAACAAATAAAGATTGGTGATGCTGTGATGGAGAGTGAGAAGGAATCCTACCTCCAACTCTTTCGAAGGTACATACACCTATTCACTTTTGATTACAAGGAACTCCGTCAAGTAAGTTGGGTAGAACATTGTATTGAGCTGGTAGATGGTGCTAAGCCCATAAAGCAAATGCCATATAGAATGAATCCTAATTTTTCCAAGACTGTAAAAGAAGAAATAGATAAGTTGCTTGATGCAGGATTCATATTTGCTGTGGAGAATTCATAATGGGTTTCTCCCATTGTGATCTCAATAAAAAAGAATGGGAAGCTACGCATTTGTGTTGATTATAGGAAGCTCAATAAGGCAACAAAGAAGGATCATTACCCTCTTCCATTTTCATATCAGATCTTGGACGAAGTAGCTGGCCAGGAGTGCTATAGTTTTGCTGATGGATATAGTGGCTACAACCAAGTTCGTATAGTAGAGAAAGATCAGCTGAAGACCACGTTCACCACTCCTTGGGGAACGTTTGCTTATAGAGTTATGCCTTTTGGGTTGTGTAATGCTCCAGCAACATTCCAGCGTTTGATGAATAGGGTGTTCGAACCCTACATTGGGACCTTCATCAGAGTATTTCTGGATGATTTTGCATCTATGGGAGCAAGTTGGACCACCTGCACCAGATGGAGACAACATTTCAAAGGTTAGATGAAGCACAAGCCTCACTAAACCCTACAAAGTGTGTCTTTGGATGTTCTAAAGGCATTTTGTTAGGGCATGTTGTATCCAGAGATGGTATTGAGTGCTGATCACGATAAAGTTTCAAAATCAAAGATTTACCATTTCCTATGAATAGAAGTAAGTTGAGATCATTTTTAGGTCATGTGGGTTACTATAGAAGGTTCATCAAGAATTTCTCAAAGATTGCACTGACCACTAACCCATTCTTGAAGAAGGATGTTGCTTATGAACCGAGAAACAAGGCACATGAAGCTTTTGGACAACTAAAGGAAGCCACAGTGTCTTCACTGTTTTGAAGAATCCAGATTGGAGCAAGCTATTTATTGTGTACACGATGCCTCGAGATGCAGCACTAGGTAGTACTTTGAGCCAAAAGGATGAAAATGGGAATGAACATCCAATTTACTTTGGGAGCAGACAAATGAGCAAAGTCTTGAGGTAAACTATCTTATGAATCAAAAAGAGGCTCTGCTATCATTTTCTTTGTAAAGAAGTTTAGAAATTACTTGCTAGGGCAGAAATTTATAGTTGTAACGGATCATCAGGCTCTGAAATATATTGTCAATAAGCCTAACCCATCAGGGAGGATAGCAAGATGGATAATTTTGCTACAAGAATTTGAATTTGATATTATAGATAGGCCAGGAAAGAAGCATGTCAATGCAGATGCACTCTCTCGAGCCTATGATGGTTTAGGATCATCCTGTGATGATGATGATTTTCTCGATGCAGCATTGTTCTCCCTTGACACAATCCCTAGTGAATACATAGATATTTGGAATTATCTGAATGAATTCAAGTTTCCTGATGGTGCCAATGCAAAGACTAAGAGAAAGATTACTCAAGCCAATCGTCCATATTCTATTCTGCATGGAGCATTATTTCGAATAGGACCTGATGGATAGTACAAGAGGGCAGTTGGACGTGATCAAGGAAAGGAGCTGCTAGAAGAATTCCACAATGGTACATGTGGAGGGCACTTCTCTGGACAACTTACAGCAAGAAGGATCTTGGATGCAAGGTTATCACTGGCCCACTCTTTTTAAAGATTGTTATAATTATTGTAAGACATGTGATATTTGTCAAACACATGGTAACCGTAAGACTTCATCAGCTCCATTATGTCCTATTCTTCCCCTTGGTCCCTTTGAAAAATGGGGAATAGACATTGTAGGTCCACTTCCAACTACATCACATCAAAATAAGTATATTGTAGTTGCCACAGATTATTTAACCAAGTGGGTTGAAGCTAGGCCATTGAAAACAACTTCCATGGATGAAGTGGCAAGGTTCATATATGAACGCATTGTCACCAGATTTGGTTGTCCATTAGAAATTGTAACAGATCAAGGAAGCCACTTCATTAATGAGGTGGTAGAAGCCCTAGTCAATAAGTTTTCTATCAAGCACAGGAAGGCAACAACATACAAGCCAAGCACAAATGGGCGGAGTGGAGCGAACAAATTTTGTGTTGTGTCAAATTCTAGCAAAAGATGCAGCCTTGCAGGTACATAAATGGGATAAAAGGATTCATGCAGCATTGTGGGCATATAGGGCAACATCAAAGTCAGCAACAGGATACTCCCCATTTTAGTTGGCCTATGGCATTGATCCAATTCTTCCTATTGAGTTTGATATTCCCCTTTGTGAGATTTATGAAAAATGAAAGGATGGATGAAAGTGTTTCAAAAAAGAAAGGTTGGTACATCTTCATTTGCTAGAGGAAATGAGGAAATAACAAAGGATACAAGCCATAAGAAGAAAATTAAGCGAAGAAGGAATACTTTGATCAAAAGATCCGATGGTCTCCATTTCATGTGAATGACTTGGTCTAGTATATGATTCCGTACAAAAAAAGAAGAAGAGAAAAATTTCTTCCAAAATGGATGGGGCCCTACAAAATAGCAAATTTGTGCATGAAAATGGTACGTCTGACGAGGAATTGGATGGCACTCCCATTACGAAATGGGTCAACCACGACAAGTTGAAGATTTTCCAAGCACTAAAATAGTCTACTCCGAGGACGGAGTAGAAGCTAGGAAGGGGGAAGATGTCGACACTAAAATTTTCCTCCATAATTTCTATTTCATTAATGTATGTATTAGGAATAGGATGTTGTTAAGTGTAATTAGTAGTAGCGTCCGATAGAAGATAACGGCACCGTCAGTACGGTGCCGCCAATAATGTGGAGTACGGTAACAGTCAAAGTACAATAGGAATGTTGTAAAAAGTAAATATTTGTCGTAAGTGGTCCGGTAATGTTAAAATGTCAAAGTTTGGGTAATTAGAGAAGTAGGGTCTACATGATTAGGAATTAGAAATATTATATTGGTAATAAGGACAAGGAGTGAGGTCATAAATATTTTGTGTATTTTATTTGTAAAAAGTCTAAAAATGTGGAACCCATGTAAAATGATAAGGTTTATCTTATCTTAACAGATAAGCTTACATGTACAGATAAGAGTTAAGGTATGGAATATGATTCGTCAGAGTGGATTTCTTATCCTATCTTAGAGATAGGATGGATAAGCCTGGAAGTTCTATAAATAGAGAGGCCACCCCCCTCATTTAGCATAGAAAGAAGTAGTGAGAAATATTGTAGGAAGTGTGCGAAGGAAGCCATCAGTTAAAGGTGTGTTGAAGAAGCCATCAAGAGGTGTAATTGTAAAGTTTCTCCCATAGTCTTGTTGAAGTATCTCATGGGTGAGATTATAACAGTTTCATGTTAATATTATAATTTATTTTGATATTTCATATTTTTCGTCATTCTGTCTTATCATAGTCAATGGTATTCTTGTGTTCGGTTGTTGTTTTGTTTCCAGTTACATCCACCAAACTAAAGGTGTGCATTAGTAAATAATCATAGACGAGGAGTTCCCGGTGAAGAATTATCATAGTGCTTTGGATTGGTGATGACAATACTTAATGAACAAACCAATGGTTGGAGGTAGGCTAATTAGATGGTTATTACTTTTACAATAATTTGATATTACCATAATAGATAATCCAAGAAAATCTAATGTGGTAGCTGATTTCTTGTCAAGACCGACCACTTCGGGGAGCAAGATCCAATTAAGGATAACTTTTTAGATGAAAAATTGTTTGCTATTTCAGCTAATACACCATGGTTTGCTGATATGGAAAAATATCTTGCAACAGGAAAGTTTCCTACTTCTTTCACTAAGAAACAAACGAAGAATTTGATCAAAACTAGTGCATAATTTAAATGGTTAAATAGAATGTTGTTTAAATTTGGTCCTAATTTGGTTTCACTCAAGTGTGTGAGAGAAGATGAAATATTTGACATACTCAGGGCATGTCATGATGAACCAAGTGGAGGACACTTTTCAGTAAAAAGAACAACTCACAAGATGCTTGGAACTAAATATTATTGTCCATATCTATATAAAGATGTGAAGAGATATATCAAGTGGTATGATCCCTATCAAAGGATGGGACAACCAACCTTTACCATTGAAATGCATCTACAACCTCAAGTAGTGATTCAACCATTTGAAAGGTGGGGGCTAGATTTTGTTGGTCCCTTTAGTTCTCCTTCACAAGGAAAGGAGCACATTCTTGTGTGTACTGATTATGTGAAAAAGTGGGTAGAGGTGGAGGCTTTAACAAATGCCACTAAAGATGAAATTGCTGATTTCCTTTGGCACATAATTATTATGAAGTTTGGTGCACCAAGGAGTATAGTCTCAGATCAGGGGCCACAATTCATGTCTAATATGATCCAGGCCTTCACAATGTACTATCATATCAATCATAGTAAGTCATCTCCCTATCACACATAATCAAATGGATAAACAAAAGTAACAAACAGAGAATTGGAAAACATCCTTACCAAAACAGTTGAATCATGTAGAAGAGATTGGGTAAAGAGACTACCTGAGGCTGTTTGGGCATATAATACAACTTGGAAGACTACAACAGGGTTTTCACCATATGAGTTAGTTTATAGGAAAAATCCCTTGTTACCCATTGAATTTGAACTACAAACATTGAGGAAATCGCATAAAGTAGGTATTGAGTTGGATGCAACACAAAAGGAAAGAATTATTCAAATCAATGAATTAGATGAGTTGAGAATGAAAGAACTTCAACAGACAGAGATAATCCAAGATCAAAGGAAGCAATGGCATGACACACATATCAAGAAAAGGAAATTCAAGGTAGGAGATTGGGAATTATTGTTTGACTCCAAACATTAGCAATTCAAGGGCAAGTTGAGAGCTAGATGGTTAGGACCCTATCAGATTCAATAGATATTTAACAATGGCTCTATTCAGATACTTCCCATTGATGGAAGTAGAAGGACACTTTTGGTCAATGGACAGGCTAAAACTTTATAAGAAGCCTCCTACTAAGGATGAATTCTTGAAGTAGATTGAAGCAGAAAAGAATTTGATCATATGGAAGAACCTAGTTCTTCCAAAATGATCAAATAATCAGATGCATGGATCCAAAATAAAGGGAAGAGAATGAAAACCAACAAATAACATTCTCTTCCATGCAAAAAAATAAAATAAAAATTAAAAAAATAAGAAAAATGAAAATAAATAAATAAATAAAATAAAAAAGGAAGGAATGAAACTAGTAAATGGCGTTCTCTTCCCCAAAAAAAAATCTCTCAAAGATCAATTGAAAAACAACAATGGCAATTGGTCTCCTCAATAAATGGCTAATGCAAAATAAAAATAATTTGTTTGAATTTCAACTGTATTTTCTAATCCTTTTTCCTTTTTCACTTTTAGGAATGATGAATCATCAAGACAGAGGGATTACATTAGCAAAGGATGGTAATTATGTCTTGAACTTATTAAAGGTTAAATTAAAAGTACGCATGTGTGATTAGACTTGATTGAAAGATTTGGTATGATGAGTCATTTATTGTGTATTATGATTAAAAGCAAGTAATCATGAGGTTGATGTTGATAAAATAAGAAAGTGGCGGCATATTTATAATTACCTATCATTTGGGTGGAATAAAAAAAGTTGAGAAGTAGTTGTAGAAGAATTTTGAAGAAGAAGAAGAAGAATTGTATTTGAATTTTGTAGCTAAACCCATCAATTCCATAGATAAACACAACAGTTCCATGGATAAATATAATAGTTCCACAACTAAATCCAATAGTTCTGCAGCTAATTCTGAATTTGAAGAAAGAAGAATTTGAATCGTCCTCTTTGCTATGGGGATTAAAAAGAAGTCAGAGCTAGAGGATGATACCTAACTTCTTGCAGATGAAGAAGTGATAACCATTTTTGGATGAGCAGGTTGGTTGGAGTTCCTGAAAACTTTCTTGAGGTACAATGATGAATTAGTAAGGGAATTTTTGTAAATTTAGAAGAATCCAGAACTAAATTTAAAATCATTATAATTCCTTTTACTATCAATACAATGAGTAATGTGTCTGGAGTACTAATTGTGCATGTCCCAAATCCTATCAAGGGAACCCTTAAAAATCTAGTGGAAACCTTGATATAAAAGGGGGAATCTGAGCCCTAATATATTTATAACACCAAGAAAATCATAAAGGGGGTCAGAAGGGCCAACTTTCCCAAACCCTTTGATAGGGTAGCATTTTGGGTAGTTAAGTATTTAACTTGCGATGGTCAATTTGGGACTGTGGGAAGAGAAGTCCTTAAAATGTTAATATATCTTAGGTATGGGAATTCAAAACTAGAATATATAGTAAATCTTTCAGATTCCTTTTTGACTCCATTTAGACAATGGCTCAGAGGTATTCCTAGGGAGTTGGAACAATCAGACATCATGGGTTAATCCATTTGGGATGCCAGCACCATTTTCTTTCAAAGAAAAATGGAGAAGAAATATGGAAAAAGTTTCTTAACAAGTTTAAGCAAAACCTTGATATTATTAGGAGAGGAATACCAAACACTATTTCTCCTACAAGTAATTTAGACATTAATGCCCCTATAGAAGAAAAGAAGGAAATAGGTGGGGTTAATGTACCAAAAAGAAGGAGATCTGGAAATGTGCCTGTCAAAGAAACTCCTTCCTCTACAACGGTACCAAGAGAACTAATATCTGTCTCTGAGAGTGATGGTTCACCTAAGCTAAAGCATGAAGTGAAAGTCAAAATAAGATCTAGGAGGAAACCCATTTCCAAACATTTTTAAGTTCCCCAAAGAAGAAGATTTCATAAGACATCTAGGGAAATTCCATAAGAGATGGAAGAACAGGATGGGTTGGAAAAAGAAGCTATTTATATTTTGGGCAGCATGGCCATGACTCCTCCTGGACCAAGCCAAACTGAGGTGGAGAAGGAAGATGAAAGATTTGAAGAACATGCTTTTCAAGAGTTTGGTGAACCAACAACATATTCATATGAAGAAGAAGAATTGGCATCTTGGAAATGGAAAGGAAAACCCCTTTGGTAGAAGCGAAATTCTCATTTCCCAATGAACTTATAGAAAAGGAGGAAAAAAACATTTAAAATAGACTATGTTTGTCCAGAGAAGAACTCATCTTCAAAGAGAAGGATGAGTAATTAAAATTCCTTAAAATCAAGTTAGAACAGAGGGAAATACTCATTGAGCAACTAACAAATCAGCTCACAAATAGGATAGAAGAATTGATAATGGTCAAACAAAAATGATGGAAAAAGAAGAAGAATGTCAATTTTCTAGAAGACCAAGTGTTATGCCAACAATATCTGCACATAATGAGATGACTTAATGGCCACTCAAGAAGTTGTGGGATGATACCTATAGGGAACTTAATGAATTTAGAACATCAAATGAGGACCTGAAAAAAATATGGAAGAAGAAAAGAAAGCAAGGAAGCAATGGGAAGAAAAATTCTACAAAGAGGAAGAAGACAAATTTAAATGTCTTGTAAAAATACAAATGGTTTGCATGATAAGTGAAAAATTACTCACATGCAAGAGACCTTCTCATGCATACATACCTTTTAGAAGAACAATTTATTCACTGGCAGGTGTAAAGAATTGCATGTGGCCTTCCACATGAAATAAAATATGAATCTAAGTTCATGACAACCTATTCCTTAGCTAGTGCAGTAGAAAAATATTCTTTGCGAATTCTATCTCTGTAATCTTATGCTGGAAAAGAACACATGCTTTATGATCAATTTATATGTAGGGGAAAGCTAGTTGAATGCATTTGTTTCTATTCTTAAAAATCAGGTTGCATGGAAAGAGATATATTCCAAGCATCTATTAAAATCTAGTTCATCTGGTCTCTGCATGAGGGATCACTATGGTAAACCATCTTCCTTTGCTATACATTTCAAATCCCATGCTTTGATATTCTATTCAAGGCACACTATCTGGCTAGTTTACAGAAAAGTATTGATGCCTTCACCTCTTATGATGAGGATAACTTTGAAGAGATTTATGATGGATGTTTGAAAAGATGGGATTTTTTCACGATTACATTGAGAAGAAGAGAATTTATATCTCCCAAAAACTTAATATGGACCTTAGAAAGAGATAAAGCCTTGTTGCACACTAATCACTTAGGTCAATGAAAAATGTAGGGGCATATGGATGGGAATGAGAACAATGCCTCCCCTTCTTCTCACTTCCATGTCTCCATGGAAAAAAATAGAGCCTCAAGATCCCACTCAATTTGAGGAATGGCAGAGGAAACTAGAAGCAGGATAAAGGTATAGTACTTCTGAACTAAAACAATGGGATATTTAGTTTCAGCCATTTGACCTGAGTAGTCAATTGGAATGTAGAATACACAACCCAAGATTTGAAGAGTAAATTTTTAAGGGGACTTACAAAAAGTAAGTACAGGGGAGATGATAAGGCCAAAATATGTCTCGTTAATGCACAATAAATGATCTTATTTTACTCTCCTTTTATCAAGTTTGAATGCATTTTGTGACTTTTGTTTGATCTAATGTATTTTAGAATTTAATTGTCCATATTTTGTTGAATTTATTTCTAAAGTTTAAAATCTCTGTAATTCCTAAAAAATTGTGTGGAAATTTAGTTTTTATAATAAAAAAGGTCATAATCAATTAGAGAATGGAGTATGAAATGATCAACATGTTTTTGGGAGCCTTGGCTTCAATATGGCTTAGTTTTGGAACATCAAGACTTAGTTATAAAACTCTATCATACAGTTTATGAGCTATATTGCTTAGTTCCAGAAATTTTTGACTGAGTTCTAGAACTCCAGCACTTAGTTCTAGAACTCCTACATTTATCTCCAGAAATTTCACGGTTAGATCAAGAATGGTCCCCTTTAGTTCCAGAACTTCTCCAAAGTTTCGGAACTAATGGGAATCTATTATTTTGATGACATCCAATGATAAAGCAATCAATGAGACTTTTAATCAGGAGTAGATCAAAATATTTTTTATTCTTCATACTCGAAGATCCAGGGATAACTTATTAGACAGCTATACGTCCAGTAAAGTTCCAAATTCAACATCTATTTTGGGCATAATTTGGTTCCATCTCGAATCGATAGAACAATCGATAGAACAACTATGGCTGTAAATGCATCTTTTATATATATATATATATAATATATATATATAAAGACCTATAGATAGATTAAGGAGAACATATACATACAAATACATAGAGATAGAGATATAGAAAGATTCATTATGTTTTTGTAAGACAAAAAAATTTCAGCAATAAAATAGCCACTTCGTTTTGAGAGAATATCACTTTGTCAAATTCTGATTCAAGATGGAGCAAGGGCCCACTCCTCTAACAACCATGATTCTCATTTCTTGGTATTTATATTTCTAAAAAAATAGTGTAGATCATTAATTATGTAAGTGCTTTTTGATTCTTTAAATTGAACTCTTTGTATACTTATCCCTATAGGTGTTATAGACTATATTTTCATTTCCTTGCAATCTTTTCATAGAATTTTCAATTGTGCTTATTTCCAAGAAAAGTGTGTTTATTTCCAGCAATCTATTTATTCATGTATGTGTGTTTATTTCCAGTAATTCATTCCAACAATGAGTGTTTATTTCAGCAATTTTCTTTCAGCATATAGATAATAAGGATTTGGCCATGGAATCCTAAGGACATTGCAAAACACCTCTATAAAATAAAATAACAAATACCTACAATCAATTACTAGATCACTAAGATTTTCTTGTTGCATATAGCTTCGGACACCCCCTGGTTTGAATATGATGTCAACAAAGAGTTGATTAAATGAAGGGAATAACAACACCCATCATATGATAGGTTGCACAATTGGAATTCCATTTTTATATACTAGAGTAGGTGGGAGAGGAAACTTATTAGGAATACCCCACTCAATTTATTGACATCTAGTATGCATGTGAATGAGATTCATATTCATTTGAATGAATTTATTTCTTGCACTATCTTATTACAAGCTCCTTTGGTTAATGAGTTTGAATATAAACTAAGTGGGATCATAGGAAGGAGTATTTTGAGAATAATTTTAAAAGGATTTTTTAGGAGCATTTTTTTAGTACCTATTGAACGAGGAGGATCGGTATGAAAAGAGTTTCCCTAAATGACATTGTATGCCTCACTATTATCCATGATAACTTAAAGAGGTCTTATGGTGAAGTTGGGGTAAGATAAGATGAATTTTTACATCATAATAATATAGTCATAATACTTATACACTTATTACTCTATACAAGATCTTATTATGGGATTCTAAGCTTGGCGTTAGATTGAATAATCCTTCTATTATTAATATTTTGGGATATTTATTTGGCATTGGTACCTACAATATTATAATCATAATAGAAAATAATAGTCATAAGGGATGAATCTAAGTATTAAGAACCATTTTCATATTGATAATTATAGATATGATCCATGTTGGAGTTTTTTTATGAAAGATTAGAAAATATTTAGGGAACATGAATGGGAATCAATAGGAAGAAAGGTTAAGATTCAATTCAAATTCACCAGAGTGGTTAAGATGATGCGAAGATATAATTAGAAAGAAAATAAATTTCAAGATGATTCAATCATAAGGTTGCATGTTGAATTCACATTATCTTGAACAAAGTGTATGAAAATAAATAATGGACCAATAATAAATCATTTTATCTCTCTATAATAGGTATATTATAAATAGTGATGTGGGAACATGTAAGATCAATAATATTGCATCACAATTTAGATTATGGGTGAGTGTGTATAATAAAAATCACAAAGAATAAGGAGGAAACAATGTAATAGTAGACGATTACACATAATTGTGTGAAGGAATTTCACAATATAAGAAATGCATAGATAGTGAAAAAAGGAAACAACAAATTAACACAAGGAAGGTAGATAAAGATCACATTGGAGAGTGCAAAAATGGTAAGGCTAGGTGTATTGTGCAAAAGAGGTGAGCGCAATGATTGGATGAAATTTTTGGATGTCAAACCTTAGACTATAATTCCAAAATGATTTAACTAAAATAAAATCTCAATCAGAGGAGTAAGATCAACCAGATAATATCATAAACATATATGATGCAACATGTAATGAAGAATAAGTACAAGTAAATGGAGGATGGGAGTATCTTAGCTGATTCCCGACTATCTATACTAGATTTCGGATGGAATAATTATGGAACATAATGAATATGGGATAAATGTGCTTCATCTAGAGAATAGAGATATAAATGTATTTGGGACTATAGTGCCCAAAAGGGGACATGACTACCTTGGGTGATAGTGTAAATACCGAGTGTTAGTGTCCTAGTAGTGAGTTTGTATATGGTCTTCTCAAGGTATGATCATGTCACCTTCACTTTGCTCTATGGCACTCTGAATTTGTTGTATAGTTTTTCCTATCAAACATGTACGTGAAAAATAAATCCTAGCTACATAAAAAGGATCAAACATAGATTTTATGGAATAAAATGTGTATATGCTTGAGTTATACTAACCTCGGTGGTCAATGTAATTATCACTTTGTGCTTCACTACTTTTCAGACTCAATGTAGTTATTGTTTGTTTCCATGTGCATACGTGCATGTGTGTGATAGAATCATGTCCCTTGAAGCTATGTTTCCCTTGTGCTAGTCGCACCAAGATAATAAGCTAATACTACTTTTCTTCCAAGATGAATGTGTGTGATGGAATTCAGAAATTTTCCTTCTTATGCATTGAATAATGCATCCCAAATGCAATCCTTAAGTGTTCATTTTTCCCAAGTAGTATATAGAAAGTAATATACCAATTTCCTAGTTATCCTCTTTCCCATTATAATAAATAACAAGTCATGTATATATATGATTCCTTTTCTTGAATTTCATCATTAACAAATTTAAAACCCAACCTAAAGTGATAAATAGAAGTTATGAAAAGATAACAATTGATGTAACATTTTAAACACAAGAAAGAGGGGAAAATGACACAAGCACCTAAAGGGGATAGTAGTTCTTTGGTGCTCGTGTCTCAGAAAAGATAAAACATGAGGTAATGAGCTAGGTAACACATTGTGTGATGTCCAAAATAAAATGAATAATTCTAGATAAGTAGAGGATGAAATTCCGAGAAGATAAAATAATGTCAAAGTAAGACAAAACAAGTATTCTCAATGTCTATTTTTCTTGCTTAGGAATCATACATATAATTAAATACTAGAGGTGTGATATAATATTACTAAGTGCATAATTTCATGTCTACATTTTCCCCCACATATGTTGGTGAATGAATATTTGGTAACATAAAGTAGATAGGAAGAGCGTACCTTGTGGAGAGCTAAAGAAAGTTGTAACCGATAATGTGCCAAATGGGGATTGTTTTTATCACATGGATATCTTAGAATCTGTATTGTGGATTCTAAGAGGGGATAAGAACCATAGCGGTGACCTATGTGTGTGGTGGAAATGATACCTACATTTTTAACTAGATATTTCCTTTTTCTTGAGAGATTTATGCTTGAGATTTCTCCTTGTTCTATTTGTGTTACTTTTTATCGAGGCTAAGGACACACTTGCAAAAGAATAATAGTGTAGGTAATTTTCATGATAATGAAATTAAACCTATAATTTGAGAAATAAAAATGCATATCAAAAAAGTGAATCAAGGATTGAATACACTTGAATGTTTCTAGAGAAAGGATATAATTGTTCTTGTGTGTCTTTTTCTTGAAGATGGTTGGAAGGATCAAGAGTGATCAATTATTGAGATGATGTGAATATATTGAGGATTTAGGAATCTTTTTATAAAATAAGAGTGTTGGGAGAGCTTCCATATTTTATCTTAGCCCATTCACACTTTCTCATAGATAAGTTCCAAAGTAGATGGTAAAAATCCAATAGAAACTAGCCACAAATGACACATTGTTCCCAACATATTGTTTTCCCTAAATATGCCTTAGGTGTTACTCATTTAAATACTAGTAGAAAATATTTCAATCAAGAAAGAAGAGTAATTAGTTCCCTTTCTCAATGTATGAAACTTTCCACTAATTTTGTTCATGTTGTGCTGAATAGTACACTATATCCGAGTATCTATTGTTTGATTCTAATAAAATTTGTCATTGAGAACATGTTCAACTTGTAAATTACCTATTTTTTTCTCCAGAACATGATTTCCACTGTGGGACCTAACACCTACCATTCCTATCTAATAAGGGTGCTTATGTCCCTGTGATGTTTTTGGCCTAAGTCTAATTCTGAACCATTTTATTAGCTCCTGTTTGGCCAAATTTTGTTCTATATAATTTTTTTCCTAGCTTCTAAAATACTGAGAGGGTGAAATAATCATGTGATGATTTCCCTCACTTTTTTAAGGTGCATGAGATGATTCTAGGTGAGTGTAACCCAAACAAGGGTATCTAAATCTGATGTGCACATATGAAGAATAAATCTTGTAAGGGAATAGGGAATATGCATGATAAAAACCATGTCACCTACATATTAATGGGAAGAAATCTAGAATAAAATGTTAGTGATAAAAAATGATGACATAATGTAATAGAAACTAGTCAACCACATAGTAACATAGAAAATAGATAACAAGTAGTTGGTGGAATACATGGGACACAACTCAGGATGTCACAATACACCTAAGGAAATAAATTCCATACAAGAAAAATAAGAAATAAAGCATAAGGCATAGCCCAAAACAATATAAAACAAGGCACAAGACACAAGAAAAGTAGATAACCATGGTTGGAAGTGAGTCTAAAAAGAAATACTACACATGAATCCTCCATTACCATAATAACATAGTTGATAATATGCCACAATGTATGTAGTTTAATGAAATATAAATGAAAGTAGTATATATTGCAATGATAGAACTTGAATGTGGAAATATAGGGAAGGTAGATGCCTTAAGAGCCTCAATGGGACTGGTAAATAAAAATTTCGAGCATCATACATCATGTGATAACTTTTAGATGACATGAATTCACCTCAAAGTACCATGTGGATGCATATGTGTATATGCCAAAGGATAAAACATACTATGAATCAAGCTAACGTGATAAGAAAAATGCAACATGGAATAGTATAAACAAGCAAAGATAAATGCAACCAAGATCTAAGCTAATGCTTTCATATTTTTGCAACTATTCTGAATGTTTTTGTATTATTAGAATATGTAATACTATTAATATATAAGGGGATAAAGGTTTCCCCCTAGTGTATGTGGTGAATGTTAGTTTCATATAAGTAAGTACACCCTCAACAATTATGTTTGAACCTAGAACAAGAGTTCATTATAGAGTCCAAGATTCCAACTGCATGAGCAGTTAGTTTAATGTCATAAGCAATAAGAGTGTGTTCATTAGGAGCAACTAGGATAAGTGGTACATAGGTTTGTAGGAAAAGTGGCAAGAAGAGGTGAAAAATAACGATAAAGGTATGATCAAAGATATGTGTAATATATGTAGTGTTAGGAGGCTCGTATGTATCAAATTAAAATAGTGGACAAAGATACACAAGACTCATCATAAGAAATAGGTGTAATTTGGGAAGAGTGGAAGAATTAAATTTTTGTGTACTAGACCTTATGACCATAGACATAAATGTTGAAAAAGGGGAATTGATTTCCCCCAAAGATGAAACAAGATGAGGTGTAGCCCTGGTATATGATTCATGTATAAAAGTTTGGAAAGTGAGTGAGGGAAGATCATCAGGAAGCATTATCAAATCATCACATTGTATTCTTAATTATGGTGGGAAAGCTACAATAAGTAACGTTGGAAACAAAATTTACTGAGAGGGGGATGAATCAGTCCCATAGATTTTTTTTCTTCATTTACCAAAATAGACATTCATGAATTATATTGTCCATATATCATTCTTAACCAGGTGTACTTATTAAGGTATGCAACATTAATCACAAGAGCATGAAATAAAGTACATAACACAAGAACACCATATGTAAGTTGTAAAACCTAATGGGGAAGGAAACCCACTGAAACGTTTTTGATATTACTCACAACAAATAAATTTAGTGAAGCACCAACTTCACAAGGAGCACCAATCCCTAGTTTAGTAGAGCACCAACCCTATAAGGAGCACCAACCCCTAAATTTAGTGAATCAAAAAAATCCAAAAGGAGGATAAAAACCCACAGGATCACTAAGCACCAAATCAGACTCCTAAAAGTGTTTGATCTCTAATTTTTTTGTTTCCAAAATTAATAGAAATCACTTATTTAGCTCATAAACCCTAGCTCAAACCCTAGATCTTAAATATTACATTATCTTCTTCTTTCTAAACTTTTGATAGATCTAAAAACATAAACACATGTTATCTAATCTTCCTAAACCTATCATGATCTTCCTCATAATTCAATTCATGCACACATACCTGCAAATCACTCCCCACTAGGTCACACTAGTTTAAACATGAACCAAACAAACACTTAAATATGATTTTATTCATTCAAACTAACCATAAGTAGGTCATAAACATTTTTCAATAAAAATTAAGCATAATAAAATCCCAAAAAATTCATTACAGTGGCCACTTATGATCCATATAGATCGGCCTAGCCAAATCCTTCATTCATGCACCAAAAATCCTCAAAACCCTTGCATTGGAATGAAAAAAATCTCCTAAAACCAAAACTATTTTTAGGGAATATATAAAAATGACCAAAAAAATTTGTAAAATAACATTTAAACAACATACATGGTCACAGTTATCATGTAACAATCATATTATTTCGTGTAATGGGCCTAGTGGCTTATTGCCTTCACCAAACAGTTGTTATCAACAACCTGATTTCACCTTTGGGCCTCAATACCACAAGATAACACATCAATAATGATATGTAAAAAATAAATTGAAATTTTAGGACCTGTAAAAAACATATAAGAAAATTAGAGCTCATGAAACATCTCCTAGTTCAAACCACGACAACTTTTGTCTTTGCCAAATCAAGCTACCAAAAACCTGTTTTCCAAACTTAGTTGATAAACACCCTTTCTGATACCTTAAAGACATCTAAAAGGATTCATTTTATTCCAAATTCATCCCTCTTCACATTATATGTGATTTCAAGCATCACCCAATCCATTTCATGCACTAACAAACTCAAACTTTAAGAAAAATCAATTATATCCTAAAAAACACAAAAATATTCTTGTCCAAAAACTAATCTAGAAACCATATCAAAAATCATCATTATTATAAAAAAATATATCACTGGAAATATGTTTGAATTATATTTCCAACACAACTTGAATCACCTCATAAATCTTTAGGTAGCTCTAGAAATGTCAATTTTACTCTAAGATGCTCCAAACTGCCTTTTGACTAGTCAACACAAATAGGGCAGACTTTGTAATTTTTCATCATCACCATGACTTGAAACCTTCATGGAAATATAGAAAAACTCCTGGGATATCATAAATGGAAATTTATTCATTACCTAATTTAGATAAATTTTCCATAAACTGAAATTATCTAGAAATAAACCTTTTAAGGTGGGCCCACATATGACCACATGCTCTAATATACCTTTCTGGAAATATAAAAGAGTCATATAAAACATCCAATCATAAATTTTAAGGAACTAATAAAAACTACACTGGTACAAGAACTCTTTTTGCAAGTTGCTCCTAGCTAGGGTTTAGTTAGGGTTTCAAACCACTTTACCTTATTAACGATCATTCATAAAAAAATAAACAATAAAACCACATCATTATTTTTGTGGAAGATTTATATATGAACAAATAATATATTCCAAATATCTCAAATCCCCATGCAAATTATACAATTCACAATGAGCATTAGAAGGTCTAACATTTCTCTAAAAAACACCTTTACATTACTTACCTAGTTTCACCAAAACTTGCATATCTTGAAATTCCTTCAGAATTGTGACCTTAAACTTTTCATGAAGCATCATGATACCATCATATATATTTTTATATCACCATATATCCAAAATATTCCTTAAATTTTCCATCCAATCTCATTTACATGTGCTAAATTGTTTGTTCTCATCTGTTTTCTTCCCAAGGATATCAAATATGCATCTAACATTTGAAATATGACTTGAAACTCATCCCAAACCTCAAGTGCACTGTCAATAAGATTCTCCCATGCTTCAACAAGAATCATCAACTCCAAATCTCATATATCTACTTCATTTTTCTTGCTCCAAGGTTAGAAACAAGTCTGGAATGACCTGACACAATTCTAAAAACCCATGAAATGACCATGTTGACTCAATTCATACCCATAGACACTCATGACACATCATTAGTAACATTTATGACCTCATGAAACACTCCAACCAGATTTAGAGACCTCATACTATGACTCAACTCACTAGACCATGTGTCATGACCTCCTAAAACTTTACCAAAACACTCAATCTTCAAGTTTGACACTTGAGTAACATCATATGTGGACTCACATGATTTCATGACACCCTTTTACATAAATGGGTTTGAGATCAATGACAACACTAACACACAATGACCAAAAATATCCCCCTTTGTCATTGATGTTAACCATCATTCAGATACATTGATGGCAACCATATGACAAACACACCTCTATGACCTCAACTTCATGATTATGATTCTTCTCTTCCCCTTTTCCATCTATTAAAAATGCTACTATGACATGGAAATTGACAATACATAATGGAAACAATGCAAAAACTTGACTTACTTGACCAAAATCACCCCTTGGGACTGAAATCTCTCTTTTCTAACTCCTTCAACAACAAATAATGATCCTCTAGATCTGTTATGAGCCATAAAATAGCTCCCCCTAAATTTATACACTCTTTCTTATCCTTAATTCATGTCATTCATCTCTCTCTAGGTCTATTCCATGCTTAAGAACCCAAAACCAGTCTTTAATTATTACATGTTCTCATTTAGGACCAAAAATCATAAAATCCATCTTTAGTACATTTTGGACTACCTTATCAAGGATATGAACTCAAATTAATTATACATAATCACCTACAAGTAATCCCCCTAAAAACACACACCTCATATCTGACTAAAAACACAAAAATTAGATCATTTACCTTGCAAATGAATTATGAGGATGACTTGATTACTTTATCTCATCCCTAAAAGACTATCTCGGTTATTTACACCTTCTTTAAGTTGAAATTTCACTTACAACTGTAGAAACACAAAAATATATTTTCTTAACATCTTCACCACTTTTCTTGTGGGACATGAGTAGGTCCCCCTACTTTGATTCAATTCTTTAGATTTGAATGTCATCCTTTTAGAGAAAATACAAACTTCTAACTTATTTCTCGGATCCTCAACAAGCATCTCAATCATGGTCACATTTGAATTAAACTTTCAAGAGACTATTTTTCTTGCTCACCTAAAGCCTATGATCCCTTCACATTGATTGAATATTTTTATCCCTCTTAGGACATGATGAATAATCATGAAGAACCTTTTAAGGAAACCTCTACACTTTGAAGTATTCATATCACACTTCCTTTTAGACTCTATCCCATACCTTTTAATTATGTCACCAACCAAGGACCACTTTAACATAGATGTCGAATTATTATCTTCAAAATTCATGACAAGAGATACCAACATCACCTTAATTATTTTCCATTGTTAGTCTTCAAATAAAAAAATTTATCCTCTTAAGAAAGGAGAAAAGTGATCTCCCCCTTAACTTGTGAAACCATTTTAGACCTTATTATGAGCTTATCAAAATGATACTTTGACACTAAAGCTCTACAAAATTCAAAGACATGGATCCATGCCTAGATATGGATCTCTAAAATACATAGTTCCCATGTTCTTCTCTTTAAGTAAAGACTTTAACATTTTTATAAACTCACGAATGCTATTAATGCACATTCAACCATCTTTCCTCCATGTACAACATATTTAATATTTGATGCTCACCACCACTGTACCTTGTTATGTAGTAATTATCTCTTCATTGATTCAAAACTGACTCACTTGAACAAGATAAGATCATGAATGCAACCTCTACAATCAAATTTGACATCTAAGACACCAACATTCCTGGTCAAGAACAACACATACACTAAATGGTCTATTGGATACAGAGCCTCTACCATTTGAGACACTTGATCAAACTGTTGATACTTATCTTTGAAATACAAATAACCATCTATTAATTCACATGCTAAATACACATGGTATGAATTCTTGATGTATGGCACTATACCTTACCAACTTAAGATGAACACTTCACAATCATGATGAACACAGATGTCATATTCACTTCAAGGTCATAATGCATTGTTGTAATAACTTATAGCTCTCAGTACTTAGCTCATTCAACTTCATGAAAGTTTAATCTTAGAGGAACAACTTGAGTATGAAACCACTTAAGACATCTTGAGATTATCCATCACAAGCCTAATAAAGACTTCTGAGAGACCTACTAGACGTATTTAGGCTTTATTATGAAATTTTCATGACTTTTGAAAAAATAACACATGTATCTTCTTCAAATAGATGTCATCATCAAACTTCACATGTAGATTATTGAAAGTCACCTTTCCATGTTTTGAGGACGTGTGAGATGCATTTTCTTCCTTTTCATAGTTCATTATCAACTCAACATAATGCTGCCACACACTAGGAATTTTTAAAGAAGCAATCTTAGGGTTTCTATGTTCATACCCTAGAAAAGACACAATATTCAAACATGGTACTCGTGATACATAAAAAATAAGATAATCACTCTTATAGGTTTCTCCATGACTATGTAACAACAACACCAACTTCTTTTCATTTTGAAAATCTTCAAGACAACTTTTTTCATACACTATATACCTTTGAGACACTTATACTTGAATGCCTTGAAGAACAATCAAACTTGAATGTACCATCTTCATATTTCTTTGGTCCTTTTAACTTTACTAACTCAACCTTTTTCCATTGGTTACAACTTTACTGAGCATTAAAGACCTTTATACCTATGAAAAACACTGTAGAATACCATTTCTCTTCCCGTAGAATACCACTTCTTTAATTTGACATATCATGTCTTTGACAAGTACTTCATTTATGCCTGTAGCATCTTAAGCATCATTCTCCCAATGGTCAACAATAATTTATGGTATAGAACATCATAGATAAATTTATCAAAATATTTTTCATCTATAATTCACAGTGGTGAAGACCTTATACAAATAGTTATCCTTCCATCTACCATATACTTGTCCAAAGAGTCCCTTGCAGGCTTGTAGTACACTTCCTTCAAATTTCACAATGTACATAGCTGATTTTTGACCGTTTGATGAGAGATATTTTTAGTTAGACTCATAATACTAGCTTGCATACCCTAGAAGACCTGAAGCATAACATTAAGGCCTTGACAGACCTTGACCTCATCTCATAGATGTGTAACCATTTCTTAAGCCATTAAACACATTCCTCACAACTAGAAATTGATGAATTAACACCTTGAGATGATATTATACAAATTTTAGATAAACATAATCCTTAAGTCTACTTCCACACTCTGTAACTCATAGGTCTTAATGTACTTTGATAATGAATGGAGACTTCAAGGAATGTAAAAAAACTTGTAGAATAGAAACAAGGACAGAGCTTTTCACCATTTCAATCTTAACAGATTAGATGAAAACATGACCACAACTATTTAGACACATATTTTCAACAATGTTGATTGGAATTTTTTTGGACCAAGACCAAAAACTTCACAAGACACCTAATACCTCACATACTTCTAGGCAATACTTTCACAATCATCAAGACCTTATTTCTGAATTAAGAACTCCAAAACCACCTACATGACTTGATTGAGAAACTTCACAGTTCATTTGAAATTTATTTTTACTACGATCTAGAGATATTGTAAAATTTATTCATTCAAACCTTACAAAGGATTTGACCAATTGGGCCTCAACCTTCCTTCAACACTTTTAATCATGAATTCACTTATTTAACTTCCCACAGGAACATGAAAAATTATTGCAACTTATTTCAACACCTTGATTGAAAAGGAAACATGAGACACTTGATGCCAAAGACTACTCAACCTAATGAATCACGAACTTCTAGACCAGTACAAACCTAGAACATAACTTCTACATAACACATATGAATAAAGACAAATATCAAACTACATAGACCAAAATGAAATTTTCAAACCTCTTTGATATAAACAAAATACTTGTAAATAGAGACTAAAATCAAATTTAACATAGATCATCATGATATACCCATCACTTATAAGTTTATGGATAACTTGAAGACACCACCTACTACTCCCGATAAAACAAATAATAAATTGGGACACTTTGATCAACACGTTAGGACTTTAGTTGAATTGACAAACATTTTCAAACACAATGACCCTAAAACTTATTGATAATCATTTGCACAATCTAAGTGACCTTACTCTTAACAACAGAACACCATAACTTACTGACATCAATTCCATCATACCAATATTAAAAAGGTACACCATAACTATTTATACCTTTGACATATAAACATGGACTCATCATGGAATCCTTATGATAATATCAAACTTAGAATTATTTTGACATAACATCATTTAAACCACAAAACTCTTTATGTCTATCGATGACTCTTCTTGGAAGATAAAAAGACACACAAACAACTATTAAAATCAAGGACTCAAAAATACAAGGGAAGAGTCACTTTCCATACCTTATCACTCTAGAGGTATCCCAGAGTTCAAATTTCCTCAACTTGTCTTGCACAGGGAGCTTAGAAGGCATTAAAATACATATTATCTTCTTCAACAAGTGCAACCATGTTTCCTAAACTTGATTTGGATCCTTATTTGACAAATATTATTGGATTAGGATGCAATTTAGACTGAGAGTCAACTCTCTTAACTTTACTAGCATTAACAATCAACTCCATTCCCTTTGAATCTGATCTTATATCCTTAGACTCATTCATAAGATTCTTATTCTTGAAAACCATTCCATTTTACGCTTGAAATTTTCTTGTATACCATGAAGATTCCATTTGGTGACAAAATCTTGCAAGAATCCCTTGCTTGTGACATTTATGAGACACAACAACATTCTTTCTTCTTCTTGGTTCAAAAACTCTTAGATTTCATCCACAACCCTTGGATTTATGCCAATACTCACAATATGAAAATCACTCATCTTTGAAGAGAACTATATCATCCCTTGGAGACCTTCTTTTACAATCTCTAGATCTATGACCAAAATCATGACATACATAGCAATATCTATTGAATGAATAACCATACCTCATAGCATTAGGTTGTCTGAAAAATTTCTACCTTTTTAAATCATCCTTCTTGGTCACTTTCTCATCTGGTTTTGAGCTTTGATCAAATTCTTAATTTGCAATATTAGACTTTTCATCTCTTTTTACCATTAAGGTTTGTACCTCTTCCTTAAGCTTGTCACATTATTCTTCTTTAGCCTTAAGAACAGTTGTCATATCTTTGATTTCATATTTCAATATAATGTTCTCCATCCTATGAAATGCTATATCTTTTTGTAGCTCAAATGCCATCTCTTTGAAATTATCTTGTCCATGTATACACACATCAAAGGATTGTTTTTCAGTCTTTCACACTCTTCTTCTTTTGAACTCAAGTCTTAAATAGTCTTCTTTAATTGAATTTTAATATATATTATGGTATTCTCATCCTTCTTGGCCATAAATTTCAACTCCTGGTTCTCCTTCCTAATTTTATTTTCCATTTAGTTCTTCAAGGATATCTTTCAAGTGATTATAATTTCTTCTCAAGGACCTTCTCTAATACCAATTGTTGGAATCTCAATGGACTAGGGGGTGAATAAGTACTACAATAATTTTTACTTCATTTACCAAAACATATATTCATGAATTATATTTTCCATACATCATTCATAACTATGTGTGCTTATTAAGATATGCAACATCAATCAAAAGAACACGAAACAAAGTACATGAAA
Source organism: Taxus wallichiana var. yunnanensis (assembly GCA_018340775.1). Taxonomy (NCBI): domain Eukaryota; kingdom Viridiplantae; phylum Streptophyta; class Pinopsida; order Cupressales; family Taxaceae; genus Taxus; species Taxus wallichiana. Next base: position 383,961,145 of record CM031242.1, read on the forward strand.
ATAACACCATATGTAAGTGGGAAATCCTCACGAGGAAGAAAACACACTTAATTTTTTTTAATATTACTCACAAAAAAGAAATTTAGTGAATCATCAACTTCACAAAGACCACCATCCCCTAGTTTAGTAGAGCACCAAACCTATAAGGAGAACCAACCCCTAAAATTAGTGAAGCACCAACTCCACAAGGAGGATAAAACAAAATAGGATGACTAAGAACCAACTAAGCCTCTTGAAATTGTTTTATCTCTTATTTTTCTTCTTCCACAACTAATGGAGATCACTTACTCAAATCACAAACCCTAACTGAAACCCTAGGTCTTCAATCTTTCATTATCTTCTTATTTCTCATTTTTTCATGGCTCTAAACACATGCAAACATGATCTCTAATATTCCTCAACCTGTCATGATATTCCTAAACCTTAAAATCATGCACACATACTTGTAAATCACTCCCCTCTAAGTGGCACTTCTTCCCTCTAAGAGCACTAATTCAAAAATGAACCAAACAAGCACTTAAATATGCTTATCTTCCTTCAAACTCACCATAGGTTGGTCCTAAAGATTTTTCAAAACAAATGAATCATAATAAAATCACAATGAATTCATTATAATGGTCACATATGAGCTATATATGTCGGCCTAATCAAACCCTTCATCCATGCACCAAAAATTCTCAAAACCCTTGCATTGGAATGACAAAAGTCTCATAACTCCAAAATATTTTTAGGAAAGCTATAAAAATAACCACACATGAGTAAAATAAAATTTAAACATAATAAATGGTCACAATTATCATGGAATAATCATTTTTTTTTGTTTAATGGTCCTAGTGACTGATTTCCTTCACTAAACAACTACTATCAACAACCTGAGCTCACCTTTGGTCCTCAATACCACCAAAAAACACATCAAAAATTGAATATGACAACTATATTGAAATTTTATGAAATTTAAAACAAATACAAGAAATATATATCTCATGGTGGTTCAAACCACATCAACTATAGTCTTCACCCAATCAAGCTTCCCAAAAACTTGTTTTCCAAACTCAAGTTTTAAAAAACCTTTATGATACTTCAAGACCTCAAAAATGATTCATTGGATGAAAAATTCATCCCTATTCATATTAAATTTTATTTCAAGAATCACCTAATCCATTTTATGTACTAAAAGCTCAAACTTTCAACAAAAGTAGTTCTATCTTGGAAAGCCAAAAATCTTCTTGTCCACAAAATGACCTGGAAACCATATCAAAACTCATCATTATGAGACAAAAATTATATAATTTGAAATATATATAAATTATATTTCCAAATAAAAATTAATAACCTCCTAAATTTTTCGTAGCTCCTGCAATGTTAATTTTACTACAGGATGCTCCAAATTGCCCTAAAATTTCCATTTGAGCAATCAACACAAATAGGGAACACTTTGAAAATTTTCACCATCACCATGACCTGAAACATTCATGGAAATATATAAAAATCATATTCTATCACAAATGTCAATTTAGTCATTACATCATTAGGACAACTTTTCCACAAATTGGAACTCTTTAGAAACAAGCCTTTTAAGAAGGGACCCACATATGACAACATGATCTAACATAACTTTATGGAAATGTGGAAGATTCTGTAAAACATCCAATCATAAATTTTGAGGAACCAATCAAAATTGGGATGGTACAAGAGCTTTTCTGCAAGTTGCTCCTAGCTAGGGTTTAGCTAGGGTTTAAAACCACTTTACCTTCTTAACGATCGTTCATAAAAATATGAAAATTAAACCACCAAATTATTTTTGAAAAATATTAATAACTGACATAATAATATATGAAAAATATCTCAATTCCCCATGCAAATCATACAGTTCACTATGAGCATTAAAAGCTCTAACTTTACTCTAAAAACATAGTGTTACTTACCCGGTTTCACCAAAACTTGCATATATTGAAACTCCTTCATAATTTTGACTTTAAACTTGTCAGGAAGCATCTTAAAACCGTCATATAACTTTTAATTATCACCACATAGCCCAAATATACCTAAAAATCTCTATCCAATCTCATTTACATGTGGTAAGTTCCCTGTTCTCACCTGTTTGCTTCCCAAGGACCTCAAATATGCATCTGACCTCTTAATTATGACCTAAAACTCATTACACACCTCAAATACACTGTTAATATACTTCTAAAATGCTTCAAAAATAATCATCATCTCTAAATCTCATATCTCTACCTCATTCTTCTTGCTCCATGGCTAGAAACAAATTTGGAATGACTTGACACACTGCTCAAAACCCATGAAATGACCATGATGACTCAATAAAAACCCATAGAAGCTCATGAAAAATAATTAGGACCATTTATGACCTCATTAAACACTCCAACCATCTTTTGAGAACTCATACTTTGACTCATCTCACTAGACCATGCAACAGGACCTCCTAAAACTCCACCAAAACATTCACTCTTCACATTTGACATCTGAATAACATCATATGGGGACTCAAATTATTGCATGACACTATTTTACATCAATGTGGTTGACATAAATGAAAAAAGAAAAACATAATGGCCAATAAGTGATGTAAAAATTGGATTTAGTAATCACAATATCATTAGAATTGCATCGAGAGGTGTTCCAAGCAATATATTTGAAATCTATGGTCATGGTGACATTTTGAAGGAGGATATGAGTGTATCCAAAAAACTCTATATTTTATATGTAGAATTCATAATAGGGGATACAAATATGGATATAGGTAAGTGTGGAACAAGTATGCATTACAGATTAAACACCATTTAGATGAGAATGAGACATAGTGGGAGGAGTATCATGGGTACCAATAGAAATTTCATCATGTAAATTAGAAGTATTGTAGGCCATCATTGGATGAGAATGATGTGAAAGGTAAGTAGTGTCTTCACTATTATGTAACATGGAGATATTATAAATATCAGCAACATGAGGTGTGTAATCTATTGTAGCATTATGTATGGAAGAAGGTGTTCTATGAGCTTTGTGTGCTTTATGGCATGAGTAGAAGGGATTACATGTATAATATGTAACCAAGAATAACCTATAAGGATATTATAATTAAGATTATTAGGCATAATTATTATGTAACATGGAGATATTATAAAATGGGGAAGGATTGTCAACATTTTTATAGTAAGACATAAAAGAATTTTCCTCAAGTAAGCTAGGAGGACAAATATATTTGTATTGAAATTAATGTTGGGAAAAAATAAATCATTGTCAAATGAATAAAATGGTGATATATTGAAATCTAATTTGAATTGTACGAAAAAATAGGTTTTGTAAGAAAAATAATGGTGTTAGTATGCAATCTACAAAATAAGAAATAAACTGATTTAAATCCTAAACTAACACTATTATCTACCTACCTTAGATTGAGTAATAATAGAAATAGGTAGAATATTATATACCTGTACTTACCTACAAGTGGAAATCCTCCTTCCTTGCTAGCTTGGATTTTCTCTTGGATGGATTTCTTGAATGCTTCATAATTTATCGACTAATTTTGGGAGCACTTCCGCTTGATAAAATGATGATTTTTGCTTGATTGATTGCAATGGAATTTGATAGTTTTCTTAGAGATTTTGGCAACATATACTTGCAATTGTTCTAAGGTGGTGTACATGGGAGGTGGAATCACTATTTATAGATGGAGGATGGATAAATCAAGGGTTGCAATTGATCCATGTAGGATATGGATTAATGGTTGAAAATTCATGAGAGTGAATAATTCTCTAGAATTGGAGAATTCTAGATTTTGGAAGAATCCTCAATTGAATTAAAAATTCAATGGATGAGGGGAAATATTTCAATTTTTAATTAAAAGAGGGAAAAATGGAGAGGCTTCTAGAAATCGAAGCCTCTATATTTGGAGGGTTATTTATCATGTAGTTAGGTGAAATTAATTGTGTTTAGTGGGGTGATTAGATGGAGAGGCTAGGTGTAGAGTAGGTGATAGGTGGGTAGGTAATTTTATATTCCTAGAAAATAGTTAATGGAGATTAGTTAGTGGGATAATGGGAATATTAATAATGTATTAATATGATTAAGGGTAGGATGTTATTTTGAAATGAATAATAGAAATAATTGGAATACAATAATTAATTATTATATGATTAGTGATAGGATTAATAACGTAAAATGAGTGTATTATTTCCTAAATGAATATGTCAACATTTTGTATGTCTAAATTTTTCCCTCTTTGAAGTGTTATTATAGAGCAATGAAAATTCAAAGAAAATAAGAATAGATGGGATAGATGGTGAGATGATTCCCCCTCGAGGGGTCGGGTGAAGAAGGGCGGAATCACGTGACCACTTGAAAAGAGGAAAGGCCAAAGTTAGAAGATAAGGGATGATGGGAGGATACGAGTATGAGAGGATGTAGAGGATTACAAGATGAAGGATTTAGAAGAATTAGAAAAGTAATATATAAAGGATGAGGGGAGAAGTGCTAACTAGAAGATAGGATTAGAGTAAGAGGAGAAGGGTGGATTGGAGAATATTTATAGGAATAGAAGATGAGGATAATAGAGGATTAAAGGAGATTAGAAGATGAGAGGATTAGAGGAAATTAGGGGATAGAGGATGAGGAGATATGAGATCTTGATGTAGAGGATGCCCCTAGTATGGCGGGGGTGGAGATTTTAGATTTTTAGATTGGATGATGCCCTACTCAAGCGAATAGAGTGAAGATGTGGGGTTATAGGATGTTAAATTTAGAGGATTAAAACATTGAATATGTTTGGATGAGGGATGAAGGATTGTTTTTGGATTGATTTGGATGATAGGATATGGATGAGGAGAGATGAAGCGACAAGTTTGATTGATAAAAGGATGTTATAAGATGCCCCATCCTAGGGGTGAGGATTTTGGATGTTGGATATGAGAGGATATGATTTGGATATTGATATTGATTGATTGGTACGGATTGATTAGATAAGAGGATGGGAGTTTATATAGTTAGTTAGATGATGGTGAGGATCAGGTGTGAATGATGATAAGGCTAAAAGATGATGAGAGAAGGGGGTGTGCTACCATAAAGTTCCCATTATTATCATCATTAGCAATGTTACTGGTGTGGCATAAAGTAATATACATCAAGGTATAAATACCATGATGATTAAGTTACCAAATTCCCTTATCCTCATATCATTGGACAAATTAAGATAAAAAAGATGGCACTCATATCATTTGACCGATTAATGAAAAAAATATGGTCCTTGTATCATTGGACCATAAAAAGAAAAATAAATAGAAGGGGATTCATATCATCACCAAAATGAAAATGCAGACAAAGAAACAAACACACAAGCAAAACAAAAACATTAATTTTTATTGTTTTGTGAATATTTTGATTTTTAGATTTTATTTTATGAGTTTTGAATTTTTTTGGATTTTTTTATGATCTGTTTGCATTTTTGATGGGTTATTCATGATGTGATGTTTTAGATATTAGCTCATGTTATTTTGATCATAAAACACTTGATAGAACTCACACAAGAAGTCTTGCATGGGAAAATAGGCCAGTTTCAATGCCAAAAAGGGACAAGAAGAACCCTCACACGCAGGGAAGTTAACATTCAGGACTTATCCACTTTTGGGCATGAAGATCTATTTTTAGAAGATAGCGTGCAAAACACACCAACGATGTAGAGACGTGCGCATCACGCATTGTCTATTTTTGGAGGATCGGATTTAGAGCGCTTTTGCATGGAGATAGTCTAAGAATAGGATTGTCACCTTAGTTAACTATCAGTAGTCTATATATAGCACACTTGTATGTGTGGCTATGCATGAAAATGGCGTGTGGCTATTAATAGCATGTGGACTATTTTTGGGATAGATAAGCATTGAAGGGAAAGTCCCCACCCTATATATATGTAGTGAATTACCTGGTAGGGAGATGATGGATATAGAGAGATAGATAACAGAGACATGTGCATGTTTCTAGATTACCGTATCGATCCATGCACGCATTGACATAGATTTCTAGTATTGTAAGAAGATTCTATGTTATTGTGATAATTAAGATATGGAAGATATTGAATGAACCTACGTGTCATTCTTGTGTGTAATTTGGTAGTGCATGTTCTTAATTCTATCATGATTATTGTTTAAACTTATTATTTCCTAGATCTAGATCTTTCATGCACTATATAATGATGTATTGGTTATGGATCTATATGCTTTAAGTCTTCATCATGTTAACATTCTGCTACAACAACCCTAAAGAGGAACCTGATATGTTTTTACACTTCGGGTGAGTGCTCAGTCTAGGCTAAGTAATGTGTCAACATTTCTATGGTGATATCTAGTGAATTCTAGGCTGCATCATTGGTTCCATTGTTGGGACCTCTTTTTCAGTTTTTTTCAGGATGGTTCGTGATGAAGATGTATCGGTTAACTCTAGAGAGTTTTGAAGAATGGATATACGATCTGGAGGAAGAATATGCACAGTGGTTCAGCAGACCGAATCTTAGTTTAACATATGCATATGGGTGGAACAGAACATGTATGACAGTTTATATGAGATCTTTTTCACCATCTTTCTAGTAGAATTATATGATTGGCTAATTGCTTATGCATCTAAGTGGAATTGGAGGTATCACGCACTTGTCTAGACACAGGAATAATTTCAGGCCCTTTATGATGCTAATCTAATTTGGACTCACATCATGGATACATGGTTTCATGGTGTTCTAAATAGTTATATTCTGGAATATTCAATTTTGATGTATTCTTTCACGAGAGGTAGCTAAATTCCAATTTTTGTGGTATCCTAGAGGAACATATCTGCAAAGTATTCCACTGGTGATCAAGATCTTGATGGTAACTTTGAACCTGGAAAGTAAACCGATGGCTAACTAAACCTCACCATGTGCAAGGGAAGGAACATGTTTGGTGAAAGATGGCATACCTAGTGGTAGAAAGGAAGATAGAGGAGAGGCGGCTTGAGTATAATGAGGCATGCAAGAGGGAGATAGATAAGCAGTGTACCATTGTAGAAATTATGGCATTGAGGAGAGAGATGGCTCATGAAGGATTTGAAGCTCACATATAATATGTGGAGCTAGAGCATCAGGAAATCCCCCATCTTGGAAAGCATGACAAAGATCACCCTTAGCCTCACACAGAAGTGCACTAGCAAAGACTACTTGGGATGCAGGTGTGCATCTTAATCCACCTGGTGACCTAGCCCTTGCACTTGGTTTTCCAATATCTAGTACAAAAAGTAATCAATAAGTGAATTTGGGAAACAAGAGAACCAGGGTAAGTCAGAGAGAAATTACATCCATGATAAGATAGATGACTTCAATGTTATTTGGAGGAACATTTTTAGGCACATCATCTACATAGAATATAAGTGCGCCAAATGTTGGATTCACATCTGGAAGTGGAACTACTACAAAGACTATAGGGGTTCAATATAGTACTACTATCGGAGCACATGAGGGTACATCTACATGTCCTATTCCATCTATAGGTGGAGGATCAGGAGGTATAGCTAGTTCTATTTCTAGTGGATCTGGTGGTTCTGGAGGTAGGGGAAACACATGAGGTTTTGGATTAGGTGGGAAAGGTCCACACCAACCCCAAAATATTTATATAGAGATGTCTCTTCATCTTTCGGAGTATAGAGGTATAAAGGATGTTGTTGAGCATGTACACATGTGTGAAATATTGTGGGGTGTGAAAGGGATCTCAACTTATGAGTGTAAGGCAAGCCAATTTACTACCACATTATAGGGACGTGCACACAGCTGGTATAGGAAGTTTGACCCTAATCAAACTTGTATGGATTATACAGCACTGAAGGATGATTTCTTGAAAGAGTTATATATCCTAGAATTTGAGCAGAAGAGTATAAGCATGCTCAAGGATATCAAGCAAAGCACTACTGAGACTGTACGTGAGTATGATTCCCATTTTAAAACACTCCTATCTAATATTTCTTATGATATTCATGCAATCCAACATGCAAAATGGTTCATTGGTAGATTTATTACACCATTCAGAAGAGATCTGTCACATAAGACCTACATAGATCTGTGCAAAGCACTGGAAGTAGATTTGTGTGTTGAGGTAGTTGGGAGAATTAACACTGGTGTTAGTCCATTCTTAGAGGCACAAGATTACAACTATGGAAAAAAATTTAGAGGAGCTATTAACAAATTTAGCCCATGAAATGCGCTCAGGGATTTGGTTTACAAATTGTGAAGTGGAAGGTAACACCAAGGATAGTTTCCCTTAGAGATCTATGTGCTCATTACTGTTAGATTATGAGATCTATCATTTGAATCATGATGCTAGTCATTATCCTTTGTTATAATGTGTGAACTCCTAACCACTATAGGTGTGAATGTCCCTGCATATTGCATGTTATTTTTGCGAAAGAAACATAGCTATGAAGAGTGTCTGGACTTATATGAGCATCTGAGTAAGCAACATAAGTAAGAAAACAAAGGCTCCTTGATGGTTAGAATCCAGTGCACGGTAGAAGATCAGTAGATGCCCAAGATAGCACTAGGACCTGAGGCATTAATAGTGAAGATTACTACATGAGTTGAAGTGGCATGTGCAAGAGAGGCATTGCACCAGAATCCTACGATCACCAAGGAGGATGTTTTTCATGCAAGGTACCCAGATCTTGCTCATCAGAAGGAATTCTATCAAGAGACCATGGAGGTCCTTAGGAATCTTCAAGGTGAGATACAATGTTTAAAGGAGCAGTCAAGGAAGATGGAGTAGAAGAAAGAAGCAGAAAAAGTCCCCTTTGATATTGATGACATCAGAGAGGTTTGTAAAATGTTGTGCCAGAGAATATTATTCCATTGCTAGGAAATTGGTTGAAGGGGAATACCCTATGCACAAGCACTGAGAATGAACAGAAAATCCTACATGCAAATCTTCCCCTAATAGCATTGACTATGACAAGGAAATTACTTTGAATGTTTTTGTGGATGGATGGATACTGAGAAACATATTGATTGATATAGGTGCAAAAGTGAATGTGCTTACATTAGATGCATGGGTAAAAATGGGAAGGTCTCCATTATAGCCATCATCTAATGTGTTCTTAATGAAAAACTAGACTAAGGCCACTCCCATAGGAGTTTTTAAGGATGCATCTTTAACCATACAAGGGACCAAGTTCACTGGGGATTTTGAGGTATTAACACTTGCAGAAGCAGACAACTTTCTATCCTTGTTTGGATGCCCTTAGTGTTATGCGAATAATACTAACTTGAGATTCAATAAGGGGTATATTAGCTTTGAGATAAAAGGAGGAAAGGGTTGTAATAACTTTGAAAGATGGGAATTCTACAGCATATGTTGAGCCTCTAAGTGAGGAGGACTTAAACAAAATCTATGTACGTGTTATTCAGGACCCAGAGGTCAATGAGCCATCAATGGAATGCATCCTATAGTGGGAATATTCTCATTCTATTAGTGATACTATGAGTATTTCTTGTGACAATTGGGCTCATGGTACATATGAACTAGTAGGGCGTGAGGTAAAAATCACGCTTGTGCACAAGATTGGACTTCATTCTATTCAACGGATAGGTAAAATAGTATAGTGGTATACTGGGGCAGAAGATCTTCCTGTATTTTTGAAATCTATGGAAGCATAATGAATAGATCAAATTAAGAGAAGAGATATGTTAGTGTATACCTAATTTGGGACAACAGATTTGCTGGTGGGTAGTCCATAGAGATAATCTTATAAAATGGGAGGAGATTAGAACCACCCTATCTTATTGGTTTTTAAGGAGCAATGCACCTATGCAGTATGCACTTATAATGGTGATCAACCTATTCAAAGCATCACATTCAAAGAGTGTGAGAGGCAGTAGATAGTGGGACAGAAGCATTACCACCTTCACTCTGGGTGCATAGATTGTATTCTGCTCTACAAGGATGCACATGTGCCTGGTATGTATATGTAGAACTACATCGAGAGATTGGGAATTGGAAGAATTTGACTACAGGAATGATCTAGACCTTTGACTACTTCTTTACTAAACCTCCAAAGAGAAGAAGCATTATAAAATTTGAAGCACTTAACTATGAGAGATAGTGCAAAGGAAGAAGAGCTTATTCAGAAAACATTTGGTGAGACAGATTCCAGAGTGCAAAATCACAAAGACACCCGGATGTTGGTTAGGTTTCTAGGTTGACCATACTATCATCCAAAGGTGATTAAATAACATTGAATCCTTTCTCCGTGTGTGTGACTTGAAAAGTGAGAAAGGATTCTCCAGAGAAGGTTGGTTCCTATTCCTCTGTTCAAATGCACACGAAATATGTAGAGGGTTTGCTTGAAACCTAATCTAATCTGCCAAGGAGACAGGGTAAGAAGATGCATAAAAATAAATCTAAGCTAATAGAGGTGATGCACCGAGGAATGAAGAACACCTATCTTGCCAGTAAACACAGACCATTCAAATGTGATATAAGATCATGCACGATATAACAAAACTTGTAGTGAAAGACCAGAAGGATGCAAAATGAACACAGAGAGGGTTGAGAATCATCCACAGACATGTATTACTTGCTCCAAAGATTGATACAATACACTACAGAATGCCAAGAGGTAGAGTCGTATTACAGTTTCAAATGGGAGGTTCGAACTCCACAAATTCACCTGATAGGAGAAGAAGGGAGGAGCAAAACAGAAAATGTTCGACCTTTTGAAAGAAGCTCCTCTTTACAATATATAGGAAGAATGAGAGAGGGAAGAGAGAGGAAATCCAGAATCTACCCCAACCACTTCTAGGTCACATTTAAAATCATCTCATTATGGCAGAAGCGGCGGATCCTGGCAAAATGGCGGGCTGTCTAACAGAAGCGGCGAACTGTCTGCTGCATTAAAGCTGGTTGTTGAAGCGTCACTTCTGGCATTACCACACGTCAGAGATGTTTTCTCAATTTTCTCTCTCCAAACTGAACCAAAATGCAAGACTGACCTTGGAATCATGTAGATAATTTCAACAGCTTTCCGTTGATATAAAGAACGTGCAAATCCGAGCTCTGGATCGAAAGATATGACGATCTGAAGATTTAGGGCAAAAACAGGCAAAAACAGGTCGGCGGAAAAATATTTGAACTTTCCCCGTGCTCTGCCACTTGGATGACACGTGGCAGGCTCTGATTCACTGAGAAATTCTCTCTCCTCCACCTTTCTGCGGGCTTTCCTTTGAAATTTCCTTGTGGGCCCTTAAACTTGGACACGTGGCACTATTTCATTGGTTCGGGTCAGTGCTTGAAACCTCGCCCTTTGACTTCTGGACTTTCTCCCTCGTGACACGTGTCGTGATTTGATTGGTATTCGGGTCTGCCGGCTTTTCGCGTCCACCACGTCCATTTGTCCCAGATGTCCCAGTGTTGTTTGGGACAGAAACCTCCGATCCGCCCGAAATGGGCTTCCCTGTCCCTCATTTGGCCGATGACACGTGGCGTTGCTTGATTGGCTTTCGGCTCCTTCGGCTATCCGCATCCCACGCATCCCTTTGTCCCAACTGTCCCAGTGCTGAAGTTCCCCATTTCGGCCGAACCGGCCATTCGCATCTTCCGCGTCCCTTTGTCCCACTTGTCCCAGACTATCTGGGACAAATTCTTCCGAACCGCCCGAAATGGGCTTCCTTTGCTCTCGGCCGCTTCACCTTTTCACGTCCTTCACGTCCTCGTGGCCCAGATGTCCCAAATGCTTAGTGCGAAAGTTCTCCTTTTCGGCCGAACCAGTGGTTCGCGCCCTTCGTGTCTTCATGTCCCAAATGTCCCAGAGCAGTTAGTCGATTTTCTTCTCCTTCGGCCGAACCGGCTTTCCGCGTCCCACGCGTCCCGATGGCCCGGATGTTCCTTTTCCCTGCAGACTGCCTGGTGGCCTTTCGGCCGATTCGCGCCCGACGTCCCAACTGTCCCAAGGACCGCCTGGACTAGGACTTAGCCAATTTTCGTGATTTTTTCTGGCCCAAGCTTTCTTTTTGCAACTTTTTCACCTTTTCTCAGAACTTACTCTTTTCAACTGGGACAAGAGAGTCAGAAAATATGAGGGGACCCTGGAAACATGATTCTTTGCCTTGAATCAATTTATTTGCCTGGGACTTGAGCATTTAATACATGTTACCAAAATTACCCTGGGGGGTGAATTTTGGATAACAGAAGAAGAAATGGACTCCATACTACTTGAACGCACTTACCTTGAGAAATAGAAAGGAAAGATGGTTTACATAGTGGATAATGAGGAAGTTGAGAACCAGGATATTGAAAATTCACAAGGGGTGCGCGAGGTCTTAAATAGTGTAGATAAGGATATGCGTACCTATCACAAACCCATGAAGACAAATAAGGTGAATATAGGTTTGGAGGCTAAGCATAAGGAGGTCATAATTGGAGACTATTGATCAGAATCAGAAGTGGAAAATATCATTGAGTTACTCAGGGATTGTCAGGACTTATTCCCTCGAGGGTATCATGAACTTAAAGGCATGCATGAATCACTTGGGAAATGAAGATAAAGCTTAAGGATGGTGCACACCCAGTTAGAAAGTGACATTATAGAATGAATCCCAATTTACGTGAAAAGGTGAAGGAAGAGATTGATAAGATGCTGAAATCTTGGATTATTCGACCCTTAGATGAGTCAGAATGGGTTAGTCCTATGGTGATAAGTATCAATAAGGATGGTAGGATTCAAATCTATTTAGATTACAGGGATTTGAATACTGCATGTGTCACAAACCCTTTTCCTACACCATTCACTAAGGAAATACTTGGAAGGAGTGGCATGGTACGAAATATATTCATTCACAGATGGGTTTTTTGGGTATCATCAGGTTAGGATTTCTCAGAGGATCAAGAAAAGATAACTTTTACTACTGAATGGGGCAGTTTTTCCTATACTGTGATGCCTTTTAGACTAAAAAATGTGCTGTTGTATTCTCGCGGATAGTCGTTCAGGAATTCAAATATTTTATTCACAACTTCTTATAGGTTTATCTAGATGATTGGACAGTATATGGGCTTGTGAAAGATCATTTTTACAATCTGCACTTAATGTTTGAATGATGCAGACAATTATGTATCTCTTTAAACATCAAGAAGTACATATTTGCTACACCTTTTGGAATACTGTTAGGACATATAATCTACAAGGTTTGGTGGTTGATCCAACTAAGGTTGCATTCATTCTAGGCCTAGAAGCACCTACTAGTCAAAGTGAGGTGTGCGGAGTTTTGGGTCACACAGGATATTATCAGAAGTTCATCAAAGGGTATGCCAAATTTGTTGCACCCTTGGAAGAGTTACTAAAAGGAAAAGGTAAATTTTATTAGGGAGAACCGCAATAGTGTGCGTTTGAAATATTAAATGTGAAACTTACTACTGCGCCCATTCTACACTTTCCCTCATGGGATAAACCATTTCATGTGCATGTGGACACCTCTGACATGGCCATTAGCACTATGTTAGCTCAACCTAGCGAAGGTGTTGTAGATCATCCAAATTTTTTTCTAGTAGAAAGTGACTCCTGGTTAATAGAATTATAAAACTATAGAGTGTGAAGCTTTGTTAATGATCTATGCATTGCATAAGTTTTGATAGTACTTGTTAGCAACACTATTTGTTTTTATACGAGATCACATGACATTGAAGTATTTAGTGCACAAACCCCTCTTACAAGGGTGCATATGCGAGATGGGTACTCCTATTTCAAGAGTTTGACTTCACAGTTGTGGTGAAGTCAGGGAAAAGTAACTCTGGACCAGACCACGTGTCCAGGATTCACTCAAGAGAAGAAGCACAAATAATTGAAGAAACCATGCCAGATGTATAGTTATATAGGTTACAATGCACACAATTATAATTAGAAGACATTGTTATCTTTCTACAGACTAGTGTGGCACTAGAAGGAATGAAGGTAATAGAAAAGAAACAACTTGCTATATGCGTGACACCATTTATGTTAATCAGTGGTGACCTCTACAAGTTAGGTAGAGATGATGTATTACGTCGTTGTATATTTTACAATGAGTGCAAGGATATAATGGAGGAGGCACATGGTGGTATTGCAAGAGGCCACTATGCAGGTGATGCAACTACTTGAAAGATCCTACTTTTTGGATTATGGTGGGAGACATTGTATATAGATTATAAAGCATATTGCAAAGTGTGTGACCATTTTCAGCATCTAGGTAAACTAGGGAAAAGATATGAGATGTGTTTGAGACCTATTACTAGTGCCAAACCATTTGAGAAATGGGCCATCAATTTTGTAGGACCTATTTCGCCAGCCGCGTATAGGACTAGGTCATGCTATATCATTATTTGTATAGATTATCTCATAAGGTGGGTAGAAGAAGCACCTACGGAGGACTATACAGTGCCTACAACAGCTAGGTTTCTTATGGGAGAATGTTCTTACAATATATGGATGTCCTTTAAGCTTGACAAGTGATAGGGGTACACACTTTTTGAATGAGACAATCAAGATCCTATTAGATGAGTTTATGGTTGCACACCATAAGACTACACCCTATCATCCTCAAGAAAATGGAATTTCTAAGGCTTTCAACAAGATTTTGAGCTAGACATTGACAAAAAATTGTGATGTTGGAAGAAAGGATTGGGATGATAAAGTGTCAGCTATTCTTTGGGCATATAGAACAACTTATAAAATATTGAAGAAAGCCACACCATTTCAGTTGGTGTTTGGTGTAGAAGCTATTATCCCTATAGAATTTATGTTACCTTCTTTGTGCATTGTGTGTGATAGAGGTCTAGCTGATGAACAGGATTTAGAAGAGCATATTGAGAAGATGATTCAATTGGATGAGTGATGAGCCATAACACGATGGAGTCAGAAGTAAGAAAAGGGTAGGTAGAAAGCATGGCATGATAGAAACATAAGGGATAAGAATTTTGAGATTAGATAAATGGCACTTCTTTATGACTCTAAGTTCTTGTGCCATCCAAGAAAACTTACGGTACATTGGTTAGGGCCGTATGTTATTACTTACATCCTTGAAACAAGTGCTTGCTAGTTAGAATCACTACATGGAACACGGCTACCCGGTTACTTAAATGGGAGTAGGCTGAAGCCCTACTATAAATAAGTCTTCTTAGCATTTGTAATAAGGTAGTATTGCTAATTAGATTAGGTTTCCATTATGTATTTCCTTAATGGATTTCCTTCATTATTGCTATGCTTTTTCAATTGAGTTTTCGTTATTTTGTAATAAGCGCGCTTGCATGAAGCTAACTACAATATGGAGCATGTTGATGCACAAAGTGGACTGTACATACTTTTAGTGTGGGGTGTGGTTATTTATATCAAGGTATGGGACTGCTGGAAATGAAAGGTGAAAAGGAATAAGTTCTTACGGGTGTTTATCAAAGTAAAAAGATTACTTCTCAAAAGTGACCAAGGATGGAAATGAATGAAGGAATAGTATAACGTGAGGTAAGCAGAGGCCATGATAACTACCTGGATAAGTTATAATGACGAGGTCCTCAGGCACATGGGCATGCGCTGAAAGAGAATCCCGTGACTAGAGGGTAGGAAGGTGCACTAGAAGGTTATAGCTGGTGCGCGAATTTGTAAAACGTAGAAAGAAAATATTTGGTCGATAAATGAGAGGATATTTGGTAGGTGGAGAAGTAATAAATGCATCAAAATTTGAAAATATATATAATGAAAGGATGCGAGTTCATTTTTACCATTATGATTAAGATTATTTGAAAAAGAGCTAAGTGTGAAGAGTTGATTAATAAATTTGAGGTGCAAAGGGTGTGAAACCAGATGTGACAAGCAGATCTGGGCGTAGAAGAAGCTTACATCCTCAGTGGTGAAGGGTTTGAACGAAGCAAGATGGCAGAGAGAGAGCTAAGGCACGTGATTTCACCTAGGGCATGCTAACTCGAGATAGGGTTTGAGTCAGGCATTATAGAGTTGAAGAGGTAAGTGTCTACTGGAAGGATTGCAAGGTAAAAATGGCACCCAAGAAAGTAGCTGCAATGGGAACAAAGGGGAAGAAGAAGGTAGATGTAGAGGAGAAAGAGATGGCACCTGAAAGTAATTTTTCATAAATGCAATATCTAGAGGGCGTCATAGTCGGTCAAGAGTGGGATTCACATATAAGAAAAAGAAAAGTGAGCGAATATAACCACAGGACCACAGAGAACAAAAAGGAACTCGATGCCCTACTCAACATGAAGAAAAACAAATGCACGATAGATGACATGCCGGTTTATGATGATGCAGGTGAGAAACTTCTAAAAATAATTGGAGTCTACCAACTATATGAGCTTCCATATTTTGGGAAGTATGAGCCTTTATACCGATGGCTCATGAGTAGAGTATATGAGGAAGTTTTCTATTTTGCAAGATGCAGAGTTAGAATCTCATCCATGATAAGCTCCACAAAGTGATAGGTTTGAAGGCCACATGAGAGGATATAAAGACTGACCTAACAGATAAGGCCACGATTCTAGAAACCAAGAAGGAGTTAGGATACTTGAAGGGTCCACGCGGTATGGACATTAATAAACTAAATAATTGTTTGGTTATACAAGAAAACCACATCTTGTTACAAAGTTGAATGATCAGGAGAGGTGGTCATAGGTGAACACCATGTGGCTACATGTTGCAAAGTAGATATCAGAAGAAGTAGTCTACAATATTACAGGCTACATTATAGAACAAATAGTCAAGGAAGCGTGCACGGGAGGAAAAATCAGCTTTGGAGTTGTTCTATTGTCACTAGTATTCATGGAAATTGGAGTACCAGATGGACTAAAGGATAAGTTATGGGAATACCCCATGGAGAATAAGTCACCAGCTAAAAGGTTCAACAAATACCTATGTAAAGGGGCCATGATAGATGATGTCAAGAAAAGAGCAGAGAAATGGTACGATAGGCTCCACGCAGCCTTTGAAGAAGAGTGGCACATCCCAAAGAAACTACCTTCAATAATAGGGAAACAAGTCCAGTTTGTTGTATATCAACATTTCTGCATTGCATGCTTCCTAATGAAAGATGGATCCTGGAGCCCTTGGTGAAAATTTCCCTACACCTTCACAGTGAGGTACTTTCAAAAATCATTCCATAGATTCACACACATGTGCCACCTAGCATTCAATATAGAGAAGATAGACTGTGATTACCACACCCTGAGAAATAAATATGTGTATCCAAGGAGAAGTGCGTATATCGAGAGGATCATTTCAAAAGTAGTGAGCATAAAGCACATGAGTCTAGCTGTCAGAGATATTGGGGCAGCACTAGTATACCTTCATCTGAATCCCAAGATGGAAAATAATAAGTACATGGAGAATGAGTTCACACTCCCAGGGCCACTGAAGGATCAACATACAATGGATAACATACTAGTGCCAAAGCCCACATAAACCATTGACGTGGAAGATGAGGAAGAAGAGCGTGAAGATAGTGGTGGCTTGGAGCATAAAAGGAGGAAACCTTCGATAGGAAGGAATCACAGCATGCCACTACTCCACCATAGGGACGAGATGAAGAAGATGATATGGGGGTTGAATAGGGAGAGAAAAGGTTCAAGAAAGTATTTAGATGCACAAGGACTCAAGGTGGAACCCCAAAAATGGTAAGGAGATCACCTTGTCTCTCTCCGCACAAGGAATCCACTGAGCCAAAAAGGAGAAGGAAGTTGAAGTTAGATGA
The DNA here is from genome assembly GCA_018340775.1 of Taxus wallichiana var. yunnanensis. Taxonomy (NCBI): domain Eukaryota; kingdom Viridiplantae; phylum Streptophyta; class Pinopsida; order Cupressales; family Taxaceae; genus Taxus; species Taxus wallichiana. Next base: position 383,978,888 of record CM031242.1, read on the forward strand.
AGTGGCAAAAGGATTGGAGGAGAGCACGCCAGGATCTCCTACTCCACTTGAGAAAGAAGAAGATCCAAAAGATGAAGAGATGAGAGACGAAGAAGAAGGAGAGAAGGAAACATCTAAAACTACACATGAGATTGCCCATGCTACTATGTAGACTCCTAACCTTGAAGCTCAAGTTCCAAAAGGGCCAAGGAAAAAAAGGATGAATGGAGAACATAGTGCACTAATCATGGGATACGCTGAGGATTCAAGAAATATTTTATGCACCCTCTTTTAGAGAATGGTAGCATAGAAGGATTTATTTAGCTGGGAGCTAATGGATGAGGATATGGCAACCGTGCATAATCAAAAGTAGCTATCATGGTCAATGTACACCCACATGGATGATCCTGACTTTGATGTATACGAGGAGTCATGCATCTCAAGATAGTTGAAGAAGGAACCCCAAGCTAGACATATGACAGTAAAGCATACTGTCATGTCATATGAACAGGTGAGCAACGCATTGGTGAAGGTTTCTACAAAATTTACAAGAAGAAACATGGAAAAAGCTACAACAATAAGAGCGCTGCATGAGGAGATGAATACAAAGGATGCAGAGATAACCCACCTAACATAGGAAAGAGACTTGGTGTAGAAGAAGAATGCTATATTTATCAGCCTCACAGAGGAAATTGGTGATACTATTATGAAGGCTAGGCCATACCTAGAACTAAAGGTACCAAAGACATTTCCTTCGGCGATACACTATGTAAGTACCTTAGTAAACCTAGTGCTTGAAGATGAACCTCTGCATATGCCAGCACCAAAGGATCCATCATAAGAGGTAAAATGAGAAGAGGCTTCAATGATGCAAAAGATTGCATCCTATGAGGGACTACTACAAGAACTATAAGAAGAATTGAAGAAAGCGACAAAGCCTTGAACATCCGCACAACTCCGGAAGCGTTGATCAAGGTAAAGAATCTAGAAGAAGATAATGAAGTCTAGAAGGCTATGAGGGATGATACCTTGGGCATGCAGAGAGGTTAACTATTGTAAAACAAAATCACGAGGCCCTTGTAGCAACATAAGATCCGTACAAGGAAAGATTAAATGAGCTTGGGAAACTCATCGCATAGAAAATGGATGTACTAGAGGGAAGGATGATTGCAATGTCCAACATTATGTTGGTCTTACAAAATGAAAAAGGGGAAATTGTGAAGGATGAGCTTGAGTCCATCATTGTGGACATTCCAAAGAAATCAAAGAAGGCTCTCACCAAGTGGCAGGCCTTAGAGGCTGAAATAAAAGAGGAGTATCCAGAGTTGATACTTCAAGATGAGACAAATGAGGCTGCCACATAAAAGCATTATTTATTCATTCAAATTCTTTCAAATTGTTTTTATTCAACATTTTTTTGGAGATACCTATTTTCGGGTGATAATGAGATTAGTGTGGGGTAATGTTGATCATAAAACACTTATTAGAACTCACACAAGAAGTACGCACGAGAAAATAGGCCAGGTTCAAGGGAAAAAAGGGATAGGAAGAACCCGCACATGCAGGAGAAGTTAACATTCAGGACTTATCCGTTTTTGGGCATGAAGATCTATTTTTAGAAGATAGCATGCAAAACACACCAATGATGTAGAGACATGCACACCATGCATTGTATATTTCTGGAGGATCAGATTCAGAGTGCTTTTGCATGGAGACAGTGTAAGAATAGGATTGTCACCTCAGTTAACTATCAGTAGTCTATATATAACACACTTGCATGTGTGGCTATGCATGAAAATGGCGTGTGGCTATTAATAGCATGTGGACTATTTTTGGGATAGATAAGTGGTGAAGGGAAATTCCCCACCCTATATATATGTAGTGAATATCCAGGTAGGGAGATGATGGATATAAAGAAATAGATAACAGAGACATGTGCATGTTTCTACATTACCATATCGGATCCATGAGCGCATCGGCATAGATTTCCATTATTGTAAGAAGATTTTGTGTTATTGTGATAATTAAGAGATGGAAGATATTGACTAAACCTACGTGTCATTCCTGTGTGTAATTGGGTAGTGCATGTTCTTAATTCTATCATGAATATTGTTTAAACTTATTCTTTCCTAGATCTAGATCTGTCATGCACTGTATAATGATGTATTAGTTATGGATCTATATGCTTTAAGTCTTCATCATGTTAACATTCTACTACAGCAACCCTATATAGGGACATGGTACCTTTGTGCGCTTCGAGTGAGCGCTCGGTCTAGTATGAGTGATGTGCCAGCACATCTCTGGTGTTATCTAGTGAATTCTAGGTTGCATAAGTTATTGATCAATATGATGATGTAGTTAGTGAGGCATGGTTGTGATGGGTAATACTTGTTATTGATGACTTGATATTGTTAGATGGTTTTAGTATTGATTATGGATTATGGATTAGGGATGAGATGATGATTTTATTAGATGTAGGTTATGATTTAGGTCATGGATTATTATGTTGTAATAAATGGATGTATAATGATAGGTGGATGGTAGTGTATTTTTCTATGTGATTGATGTAATAAAATTATTTACTTATGAGATGGATGCATAGTGCTTTCAAATTTGTAAAAATATTTATAACATAACCGTTGTGTTGAACGTGACAGATTACAGAGAGAAAATAGAAGTTGTTTGGGAAGGGGATAAGTAGTAGTAGGATGTAGATGGGGGTATGGAGAGAAATGAAGGGCTCTAGATCTTACAAGAGTTACATTTATCAGAATTTGATGTAGATTCCTTGGAAAGCTATGTCACATAATATAATCATGGAAAATGTAACTTTAGTTACAATAAGGAGATATATTCCTAATCATGACAGATCCTTTTCTTTGTAGGAAGGATCAGAAGAAGTTTGGATTTAAGGAGTGAATAAGGTGGATAGGGATGAAAATGTAAATAGGGATAAAAGGGATGTAATGGTGAAGGGGTGCTTTACTATGTGTCATAGAGTGCTAGTAGATATAGGACCTAATTTACCATAATGTTGGAAATAAGTTTTCACCATGGTACCTTCCCAAGGTGCCACCGAAGTGGTTTTCACCATTAGATGAATTATGTTTATTATTATTTCTTTTTCACTTTTTATTGTTTTTATTTTTTATGGAATAATAGATATTCAGGCATAAAATCATTGGAGATGCATGATATTAATGGGATCGTCTAGCTCATATCCCTCTAGAGTAGCAAGCTTGTAAGAACCTAAGCCAAATTTGTCTTTCAAGACATAGGGTCCGAGCTAGTTAGGTTTGAAATTGCCCTTGTTTTCATGATATGCATTAGTATTGCACTGGCTTTCCATGAGGACTATGTCATAACATTCAAACTCCTAATCTTTTATGCACTTGTTATAATGTTTGTGGAGGAATTTTTGGTAGTATTTTAGATGGTAAAGGGATTTAAGGTGTTTCTCATCTAGGATTTTGAGTTCTTGAAGGTGATGGAAGTGATAGTATTTGTCATCAATGATGTGTTGAATGGAAACACATAGAGATGGGAGCTCGATCTCCACAAGAAAAATTGCCTCGATACCAAAAATAAGGGAGTATGGAGTGGAATCAATGGGAGTGTGGATGGAGGTGCGATAGCCCCAAAAGGAAGGATATATTTACATGTTCCAATCTTGTCTTTCTTGATTCATAATTTTTCCAAGGATACACTTTAGCATCTTGTTAGATGCTTCAGATTGGCCATTTCCTTGTGGATAATAGGGAGTGGAAAACTTGAGCTTGATATGGAATTGGTCACAAAGTTCATGGACTTATTGATTTTTGAAGGAATTTCCATTATCCGTGATAAGGGTAGATGGAATACTATAGCGGAAAATGATGTGGTTAAGGATAAACTTGGATTTTTTTTTCGGTGATGTAGGTGAGTGGTATTGCTTCGACCCATTTAGTGAAGTATTCCATAGGAGTAATAATAAAATTATGACCATCAGAGGAAGTGGGATCTAATTTTCCCATGAGATCAAGACCTCGGTAGAAAAAGTCCATGGGGTAGTGATGGGATACAAGGCTTGGGATGGCACATGGACAAGGTCGGCATGATTTTGACATAGGACACAATTGTAGACATATGAACATGCATATTTTTCCATGTTGGGCCAATAGTAACTAGTTCAAAGAATAATTTTGGCTAGGGCCATACCACTAGTGTGAGAACCGCCAATTCCTATGTGAAATTCCTTAAGTGATGATTCAGCCCCTTGGGATTTTAGGCATCGTAATAGAGTTCTATAAAATCTTCTACGATATATGGTATTACCAAGAATAGTGAAATGAGAGGCAGATTTCATGAATGATTTGTGATGGCCAAGAGGGAGGTTGGGTGGAAGAGTGTGGTCATGGAGGTAGGTATAAATATCATGGTACTAGGGAGACTTGGGACCAAAATCTCACATACCATCTCAAACTCAAGAACATCATAGGCTGGGAACATTAGCTACTCAACCAAAAAATTTGAATTAGATGTGTCCAGGGGTATATCCAGGAGGGAGGTGATGGTAACCGTGACATCTGTCAATTTTTAATCATACAAGGGACCTACTTGAGCTTAATATGCTGGAAATAAGTCTTGAAAAAATATTTCATTCATTTATAGGGAACTAATTTATTGTCTTTGGTGGCATATTCATCATTGAATTGTTTGAGGATTAACTCGAATCACCAAATACATTCATATGCTTGATATTCATTGAATGTCCATTTTTAATCCAACAATGAGTGCTTCATATTCAGTTATGTTAGTACAAGGGAAGGAAACTCAAAAATATTTAGGAATTAGGTCGCCTTGAGGAGTGATTAGAAAAAATTCTTGCTCCTAAGCCATGATGTTCAAAAGATCCATCAAAGTATAATGTATGTGTTTTTGACTCTGTAATGATAGATATAGATTCATTTGGGAACCAAGTAGTGAGCGGTGTAGAATTAGGAATTGGAGATTCTACTAACTGATCAGCTAGAACTTGTCCTTTGATATCTTTTCGGTTAACATATTCGATGTCGAATTCACACAAAAGCATGATCCACTTATCCATTCATCCTGTTAAAGATGATTTAGAGAGTAGATATTTAAGTGGATTTACTTTAGATGATATCTTAATGGTATTGTTGAGCATGTAATGACACAACTTTTGAGAGGAAAAGACTACGAAAAGACATGATTTTTTCATAGGAGTGTAATTGAATTTAATGTTTGGCTTAGAGGATAAATGGCTTGTTATTTTCCATAAATATCATGTTGTGCTAGGAGATCTCCCAAGGTGTGTTGTGTAGCTGAGATGTATAAAATAAGATGTATTCTTAGAGTAGGAGGTACTAACACTGGAGGGTGTTGTAGATATTCCTTGAGCTTGTCAAAATAAGCCTGAAATTCCTTTTTATAGTGAAATTTGGTGCCTTTCTTAAGAACGTGATGAAATGGATGGCATTTATCAACAAGTTGTGCAATAAATCTTCTAATGGCTTGTATTTTTCCTTGTAGGCTTCGTAGTTGTTTGATATTTTTAAGTGGAGGTATTTCGACCACACCTTTGACTTTATCTAGATCAATTTCATTTTTGCATCTAGAGATAATATAACCAAGGAGCTTGCCACATGTGACACCAAAAACACATTTATTGGGAATTAGGTGAATCTCGTATTCTCATATTCATTCAAAGATTCGAAAAGGACCATGGGATGTTCCTTGTGAATTTTAAATTTCCCTTAATTACATCGACATAGTCTTTAAATATGTCATGCATCGTATCATAATAAATTATAGTCATGACACATTGGTAGGTAGCTCCAAAATTTTGAGACCAAAGGGCATGACTTGATAGAAGAACATACCCAAAGGCATAGTGAAGGCTATTTTATGTTGATCTTCTTCTACAATTTTAATCTTATTATAGCTAGAGAAACCATCCATAAGGGATAACATCTCATGCCCTGCTAAAGAATCAATTATCATGTTAATGTTTGGTAATGGGAAATCATCCTTAGAGAAATATTTATTGATGTCACGGAAGTTAGTAAAAATGCAAATGCCCCGAGTTTTCTTGCCTACTGAGATAATATTAGAAATCTAGTCGAGTAATCAATGGTCCATATGAATCTGATGTCTAATAGTTTGTATAACTCTTCTTTGACAAGAAACACAACTTTCAGATGTATCTTTCAGAGCTTTTGTTTGACTGGTTTGGCATCTTTATGCTCTACAATATTCTGGACTACTAGGGAAGGATCTAGACTAGGCATATCCACATAGGACCATGCGAATAGATCTGAAAATTATTTTAAAAGTGTTATAAATGTGGCATGTTCATCTACAAATAAGGATTTCCCTAGTTTGAGGATATTTAGATCTTCCTCCATGTCGATGTTGATATGAATAGTTTCTTAAATAAATGACACCGAGATGTCTTATAGCGTTTAATGAGCCCAAAGAAGTTGATCTATAATCGGATCATGTTCAGGATTTGGGGATTCTTGGAAGAATTCAGTGAGGGATCTTCCTCGTCAAGGTGACAAAATAAGTTTGGATGAGGGATATTAGATTGGGATTGAAGGGAAAGGGGAGGCTTCTATTTTCCAAAGTAGGTGTTAGTGTTTAACCATTTTTATGATCCTTGTAGGTATATCATCATGATTTCCCATGAAATAAAGAACTACTTCATCATTCTTAAATGAGTCAAGATGGACATGCTCTAATTATTGGTCCCATTGAATGAGTTGGGGATAGGTAAGAGTGATATTGATGGCAAGAATAGTGGTATCATTGAAAAGGTTAGTGGCGTGAGGTTTTCGTATCATCTATACATGAAATTTGTGTTGATATTATCAACGAGACTCCTCATGTGAGTGGGAAGTATCACTAAGGTCATCACATATACTTTCACTAGGTGGTTGGTACCCAAGGCCATGGTGCTCAAAATTGGGGATGACAATAGGAGGTTCGGGAATGACTTGTTCATGAAAACCTAGTCCTCATCCAGAATAGCCCATATGGGTCATTATTTATTTAGGGATTGAATATTTGTTGTTAGATCAATAGTATAGTATGGAATCATCAATAAGCCATGTAGTATCAGATGGTTCAAGGTACTCATCAGCAAGGTACCTAAAATGGATAAAAGTGGATGAGCCCAATAAATATGTTTTCCTTTTGCTTTGACAAATATCGGGTATTCTGCATTATTTGGGTGATAATGGTAACTTTTCTATGCTAAAGGTTTGATATTCTCTGCACCCTATTGATTTCAACTTAAGTGGTGGAGTGGGTAAAAGGGGAGTGGATATGGAATGAGTGGGTAAGAGAGGAGCGGATGATGATGAATAATTGTATGATGTGGATGCAATACTATTTGGTGAGACATCTAAAGTGAGGGATGATGATGGTAGAGACAATTCTATGGTTTCGGTAGGGGGACAATATGGTTCCTAATAAATTTTTGCTTCAAGTACTTAACAATATTAGAAAGGTTGAGGATCACCATGGATGGTGACTTCTATGCCAGCATGCTCAAATTTGAGACATTGATGTAGTGTAGATGGTATGACATGCATTTCATGAATCCATGGTCAGCCAAGTAATAAATTATATGGGAACTGAATTTCCACAACGTGCACCAAGGTGGGGAGCATGACAGGCCCGACATTGATAGGAAAATATATAGTTCCAACTGATTTATGCTCAGTATTATCATAAGCTTTGATGGTAATGATATCTTGCTTTAAATCTAATTCATTGTACCCTAACCATTGGATAAGAGATAAGGTACAAAGATTGAAATCATACCCATTATTTACTATCACGTGTTTACCACGAGTATGTTTGATATGAACTTCAATATAGAGAGGGAGATCATGTGTAGGATTGTGTGGTGGTAGGTCTTACTGAGTGAATGTGAGTGGAAAAACTAGATAGGGATAAAGATGGGCACCAAGAGCCTGGAATTGTGTAGGATTGATGTCATTTTGAACACTCATTTCTTGAAGGGCACAATAAAGGATATCTTTTTAAATGGAGGATGTTTTGAGAAGATCCATAATAGATATTTGTGCAGGGGTATTCTCAAGTTATTCAATGATGTTGTATTGGGGTCATGGTATAGGATTAGATGATTATGGAATAACTCCTTTGACCACCACATGGATCCTTCAAGTGGTTATAGCACACCGGGTTTTTATGAGGGGGATTTGAATTTAATGGTAATTACTTGGTGGGGATAATGGAAAATGTGGCTAGTAAGTGACTCATATTTGAATGGTACATACATGATGATAATTTATGTGATTGGAAAGATGAGTAGATGATTCGGTTTTGTTTCAATAATTTTTTTGTCCTTGGATAAAAGCATTAGTCTGACCATGATTAGGAAGGGTATTTTGATAGATCCCAAGTTTCTAATTTTGAGAAGAAGTAGATGCATTGTCCTCAATTTCAATTTCACCTTGATTAATGAGATCTTGAATATAATTCTTTAATTTCATACACCTATTTGTGGCATGACCCTTTATTTTATGGACCTTGTAATATTCTTTCTCCTTAAACCATGAGGGTTTAGGTCGTGACTCGTGAATTGGTTGGGTTTGAGGGAAAACAACCATGTTGGAAACAACTAGTTTATCAAGTATCGCTTCCATAGATTTACCAAGAGGGGTGTATGTTCTATGTTTGGAGTCTTGAGTGGACTGAGTTTGGACTTTAAGGACATAGATAATAACTACTCTGTGGAAATGTTGGATATGCTTGGTTTCTGTTACTCTATTGCCAACACCATTTTTATTGTTATTAAAGTACTTAGGATTCTCAAATGTGAAAGGTTGACTAGATTGTAATTTTCCTAGGAATAAAACTTAATAAGGCCTTTGGTGACAAGGGCTTTCTCAATTTACATTCCTTTTTCAATGATGTCATCTAATGTATTGGCACAATGGACTTGTAAGGGGAAATCTAGTTCTTGGTGGAGATTAGAGATAAAAATGGTGACTAGCTATTTTTGGGGATGGGACATGGAATTTTACTAACAATATCTCACCAATGATGTAGGAAGGATGAAAATATTTCTACATTGTGTTGTTTAGTATTACACAATTCAATCATTGTTACGTTATGTTCGACATTATATGAGAAGTTCTTGGTGAATTTTTTAGATAGGTTGACGAAGGTAGTAACAGAATATTTGGGTAGATGAAGGAAGAATTCTAGGGCTGGACCACCTAGGCTTCATGAAAATATTCTTAGTAGGTAGGATTCATCATAAGAAAATTCTTGGAAAAACATATACAAATCCTTAACATGCTCACGAGGGTCACCTTTTCCCTTATATTTTTTGAATTTGGGTGGTTTGAAATATGGTGGGAAAGGGACTTGCATAATTTCATAATCAAAAGGGTAAGGAAAAATTTCCTCAAATTTATATTGTTATCCTTGTGTGCTGAGTTACAACCCTTGAAGTGTTTCCTTCACACATTTCAATTCTTGCTCCAATATGGGTTCTTGAGGGCCAATATGTGGAGGATTGAAGTTTGGTTAGGAATTTTGGGATCCATGATCATTATATGGTTGTGGGCTAAGTTGATAAGATAACTAAGAAATTTGGTTACTCATTTGTTGTAGTTGGGATAACACGGTTTCTTTGGACGGATGTGGGTTGTTCTCTCTACTATCCCGCTCATACACAATGCAATGGTTGTTTGTGTTATGGAGGTGGGTGAATGGTGGTATTTGGCTAATGCCATTAATTTTTTCATGGATAAGACTTTGGATTCAGTCATGGGTGTAATTAGGAGGAAGCTTCACTCCCATATGATATAGTTGGAGCAAGAGAGCATACTTATTTTTTTTGATGAAGTGGTTAAGCATTTCACGTCTTCTCCCTCTTGTAAATTATGTACTCGAATCATCATCTCTACTAGTATTAACAAGAGTCTCCTTGTCTTCTCCCCTAGTGCATTTTCTTTGGCATTGGCATCATAGTAGTTGTGGTTAAATATATCATGTCCTATGTTTTATTCATTGTTTCCTAAGTGGGATCTAGTTTTAGGGTAAGTGCAGGAAGTTGATGGACAAATATAGGGTCATCCGTGGACATCATATTGCAAATAACAACATAATATCAACTTGTAGGGATTATTAGCAATACATACACTCAAAATTAGACAAAATTATATTAATATGAATCATGGAATCCGGAATCTAGTTTCTAAAATACTAATTTTTGTAAAAAATGGACAAGATTAGCTATATTAAACAATCAAAATTCAATGACTTGGTTTTTTTTTTTTTAAATGCTGATAAGATTATAGTCCGTTTGCCCACAATTTGGATGACCAAAAATTGATATATATATTTTTCATTTGGTGAGAAGTTATATGCCACTATCTATCTTGGGATGGATTTTATTTTGTATTTTTTTGAGTAATATTTTATTTTTTATGATTTTTTCCGTGAAAGTGGTATGAAAACATACAGAAAATAGAGCACTTTCCGTTTGCCCGCCATAACTTCATCAAAAAATATTGAAATCAAAATTTTTTTTTGAACATGTATATAATTTCACCATAGTTGGGATGGTATAAGTTTTATCACATTCTGATAAGTGAAACAAATTTTGTAGTCTTAAACGTAGACATAAACATTCACAAGAAAAAGTGTCTTAAAGACCTACTATTAGTAAAAAATTATAAAATGATATTTATCCTCTTCTATTCACTTTAAAATCAATATTTCTACAAAGCTAATAGTCTCCCCTACGCAATGGTACCATTTTTATGACATATTTTTGACTTTTTGGCATGGTTCAAGTCCATGGAAGACTAAATTTGATGTTTTGCTTGTTTTTGATGTAAAATTCAGGATTTGATGTCCACTTAATTGTCCCCCAACTTGTTGCACTTACCCTTTAATCTCCCACGTGCCATTGGACTCTAGTGATGTTAGGATGTACTGATGAAAATAAAATTGTGTTAAATTGGTAAAGGATGTGTTGACAAAATAGTGTTCAATTTCTCAGTCGACTTAACGTATAATATTAGTAGACAAATCTTGCTAGTAGGATGGAGGAAATTTTAAAGAAGAAGATAGATGAAAGGATTTCCCTCAGTAGTAGAGGGATTAGGGTGTGCCTTATTATAAGGAATTAGAAGAACAAGATAGGTGATGAGGATATTTTTTATGATTGCAAGATTTTGATCGTCAATATTAGATGTTATTTTCTATAAGAAATTGTAAATAGAGAGTGAAAGTGTAAGATTATGACAATTATTACAACAACAAAATTATGTGATATGTCAAGTTTTAGAGTCTTATGGGCCTAGTTTAGAATTAAGATATTAATGGAAATAATGAATGAGTAAGACAAAATTTGTGTGATAATGGACGAGGGGTGATTGTTTGTCTTATGTAGATTAATATTTGTTTTTATAATGGAAATGGGATGAAACGGTTTATTATTTATTTGATTTTTATTAAAAAATGTATGGATTGGTTGATGTTTATTTACTTAGGTGAGAAGGTTGAGGGTGGATAATAATAAGTGAATGAAGGATGTGTGGTGAAGCTTATTACTTATGTGGAAGGGTGGGTTATTTATTTGAATTTTGGACTAGGGTAACATGGGAAACGTGAATAATAGTAAGTGTGGGATGGGTGATATATGGTCAAGATTTTTGTTATGGTAAAATTTATTGTTTATTATTTGTGAAAGGTGTATATAATGGTAAGGTATGTTTATGAATTATTATTAATGGGATGGAATGGTTTGTTGTTGATTTTTTTGTAAAGGGGTTGATGATAGGTGAAATATTGAATGAAGAACAATCAAAGTTTTGGTTAACATTCATCTAATAATGTGGAATTTTTTTATTATTTGTTTAAATTTATATGTGAATGGTGTGAGTGATAGTAAGTGTTTAATGAATTATGGTTAAAGGTATAACATAGGTAGAGGTGTATGGTCATATGGTCAAAAGTTGGTTAAAAAGGAGTGAATAGTAAGTGGATAATGGATAACGAAGTTTTGTTTTTATCAATATATGGTAAACGATTTGTGTTCAAAGTTTTGGTCAAAATATCGTTGTCAAAATGAAAGGGTGAAGTATGTGTAATTTTATTAGAAGGATTAGTGTGAATGTGAGGGTTATTCACTGGTTTCAAAAAAACTATCAAATAGGTATAATCATGCAAGCAAAATCCTAGCTAGTTAGGTGGGATTGCAACCAAACTATAGCTCGCTTTCAATACATTGACTTTGGTGCCACAATTGGATCTCCACCTATGTTCCAATGCGTGATTAGCTAGCGATTAAATCTTGGTAAGTGTGGCCTCCTTGCACTATAGTTCAATATGTGGCCAAAAGGGCTATCTATTCTAGGATAACGAGATCTCTAGGGGATTCCCCTATATACCTTACAGTACATGGGGCCCAAGTCCGTGTTTCAAGGATGTTGTCTAAGGCCTGGGTTTTGGGACATGGAAGCCCCTCACTTCATGCTTCTCTTAAAACTAGCAAACACTTAGCTAATAACAACAGTTTTCCTTGAATTTATATACCCCGCCGGAACACAAAGTGTGTCTACATGCATGGAGGTGAAAACCATAGTCACGAGACCCCAATGACTATGGAAAGTGTGTGGATGTCACTTCCACATCACATTATACCCTAAAAATAAAAAAGGGAGGTAAGACTAGCCACTTTTGATCCTCTAGAACATCCTAGGACATAAGAGGAGAGCATACATGGTGTCATCTTTGGGTTTAAATAAGCAACAATAAAAATTACAAAAGGATAATTAATACACACAAAGAAAAAAGAATTAATGATAAAGTTTTTATGATGGGGGCTTTGATAAGGGGACCTGTAAGACAAAAAGGATTAGTAGTTTGTTTTATACCCCAATTTTCTTGGACCATTTAGGATGTAAGACAAAGGATTAGTAGTTTTGATTAATGAATATCCTATAACCATAAGTGTTAGACAAATACTAATAGAATATTAAAAATAATGGATTTTCCCCTTATTCTTACAATATTACTACAAAAACATAATGTAAGAAGCTACCAAAATCCACTAAAAAAAACTGTGATTAGTTAGTTAGTATTAATGTAAAACTATTATCAGAACAAAAGTGATATTTACAATCCAAAAGTGTTGTTTAAAGGATAAAAGTGTTGTTTATAGAAAAAAAGTGATGAGCAAAGGAAAAAAGTTCCGATCTTGATGCAAATTTTTTGATTCATATATAAAAGCGTTGAAGCTACACACTGAGAGATTTAAAGACACAAAAGAATTGAAGTTGATTCAAATGTGCTATTATCATACCAAAGGCGATGTTATCAGACCAAATGCATTATTATTAGACCAAATGTGCTATTATAAGACCAAACATACTAAACTAGGAAAAAATGTTATATTAAAGATAGAGTGTATAGAGAAAATTTAGGAACACATATGCGCTAATCTAGTCACAAATATGCTAAAATATGAACAAAAGCAATGATATAGAGACAAATGCTCCAAGCCTACACAAAGAGAAGTTAATTGATGAAAAAGCACTTGAAGTTTGAATAAACACGTTAAAATTAATGCAAAAGCATTGATACAATTGTAAATTCTCTAAACCTACATGGTGAAAAGTTAACAAGTGAAAAGTGATAACGTTGATACAAAAGCATTGATATGGACACAGATGTGCTAATTTAGGACCAAAAGCACCACAATGTCAACAAATTTACTGAATTAAATCCTTGCACCCACATAAGTTAGTAATACATCCAAAAATGTTGTTTTATGAACATAAATGTTGTTTGACAGGTCAAAAGCACTGAAACAGATGACTATTGCGAAAATTCAAAATTTCAGGGTACAAATTGTAATGAAAATTTTCAAAATTTTAACATCTTGATTATAACACGAAATGCTACTAAAAGCAATTAATTTTTTTGGGGGTAAGCCCCATGGTGGGAGCCAAAATGTAATAAAATTAATGGTGTTATTATGCAATCTACAAAATAGGGAATAAACTGATATAAATCCTAAACTAACAATACTATTTACCTACCTCAGATTGAGCAATGATAGAAAGAGGGAGAATATTATATACTTGTACTTACCTACATGTGGAAATCCTCCTTCCTTGATAGCTTGGATTTTCTCTTGGATGGATTGCTTGATTGCTTTAGATTTTTTGGAATGATTTTGGTGCAACACTTCCCCTTGATAAAATGATGATTTTTTCTTGATTGATTGTTATGGAATTTGACAGTTTGATTGGAGATTATGGTAGCATATACTTATAACTATTCTAAGGTGGTGTGCATGGGATGTTGCATCACTATTTATATATGGAGGATGGATAAATCAAGGGTTAGGATTGATTAATGTAGGATATGGATCAATGGTTGAAAATGCATGAGAGTGAAGAATTATCTAGAGTTGGAGAATTCTAGATTTTGGAAGAATCCTCCATTGAATTTTTTATTTCAATGGAGGAGGGGAAATATTTGAATTTTTGAATTAAAGAGGGGAAAATGGAGAGGCTTTTAGAAATAGAAGACTCTAGAGTTGGAGGGTCAGTTAGCATGTAGTTAGGTGAAATTAATTGTGTTTAATGGGGTGATTAGATGGAGAGGCTAGGTGTAGAGTAGGCATAGAGTAGGTGGTAGGTGGGTAGGTAATTTTAAATTCCTAGAAAATAGTTAATAGAGATTAGTTAGTGGGATAATGGGAATATTAATAATGTATTAATATGACTAAGGGTATGATGGGATTTTGAAATGAATAGTAGAAATAGTTGGAATATAATAATTAATTATTATATGATTAGTGATAGGATTAATAACGTAAAATGAATGTATTATTTCCTAAATGATTATGTTGACATTTTTATGTCTACATGTTTATTTGAATATAATTATGTGCAATGAAAAAATCCAAGGGATTTTATCAAAAGTATGTATTTTTCCAATTATATCGTAATTAATAAAACATGTAACTTTGAATTTCTAAAAATTCCACTAGAAATTATGGAAAATAAAACAAGGTTTTCGTTAAATATGTAAAAATGGAAAATGACCTCAAATGAATTTTAAAATAGATTCATTATGCTCTGGATATGAAATAAAATGTAAGTTATAAATTAAGAGCCCTAAAAATTGACACAAAGGGAAAAGGACTAATCATGAAACCCTAGGAAATTTTTTTAGTTTAGAGTTATATAAGATGATAGATGAAAATAAGTTATGAATCTAAAGATAAGATGTATATATGAATCCTAATGAAACTAGGGTTTGGGTTTGGATAAGATTGGATTCAATAAAGAGCATGTTCATGTTAGGTTTTCCAAAGGATTTAACTAAAATTAAATCTTAATCATAGGACTGAAATCAATTAGATAATATCATAAACATACAAGATACAACATGTAATGGAAATCAAGTACAAGTGAATAGAGAATGAGAGTCACTTAGCTGATTCCTAATTGTTTGTGCTGGATTTGGGATGGAAAAATGATGGAATAAGTTAGATCTGTACTAAATGTGCTTTGTCTAGAGAATAGAGATTTGTAATTCTTCTATATAGTACCACCTAGAAAGGGACATAATCACCCCAGGTACTAGTATCTATACTAAGAACTAGTGTCATGGAAGTGAGTACACATTTGGTCTTCTTGGGGTCTGATCATGTCACCTTCACTTGGCTATATGTCACTTGAAATTCACTACATTTACAAATGTACCTGCAAAACAAACCCTATCCACTTGCACAAGCCTCAAACACACATTAGATGGAATAAAATATGCATATTCTTAACTCAAACTAATCTCATAGGTTACTCTAATATGATTGTCACCGAGAGATACACTACATTTCAGACTTAATGTAGTTTTGGTGTGTGTGTGTGTGTGATAGAATTGTGTGCCTTAAAGCTAGGTTTCCCTTGTGATAGTCATACCAAGATAAATAGATACAACTAATTTTCCCCCAAGATGACTATGTGTAATGTAATTCATAATTTCCCATCCTATATAATGAATAATTCAGCCCAAATGTAGTTCTTAAGTGTCCCTTTTTCCCAAGTAGTAGATAGAAAGTAATAGCCAAATTTCCTAGTTTTCCTCTTGACCCTTAGAATAGATAGTAATTAATGTATATATATGATTTATTTTCTTGAATTTTTTCATTAACAACTCTAAAATATGACCCAAAGTGATAAATATAAGTTAAGAAAATATTAAAAATTGATTTGGCATTTCAAACACAAGAAAATATGGGGAAAATATAGAATCTCCCAAAAGGGACAATAGCACCTAGGATATCCTATCCCTATTGAGCACTAATTTCTAGATATCTACGAAGCTACAATATGAAGTACTGAGGTAGGTATCACATTGTGTGATGTGTAAAAGCAAAGAGGCAATTCCATAAAAGTAGAGGATGAAAGAGTGAAAATATAAAACAATTTCAAAGTAAAGGAAAAGGTATTGTCAATGTCTATTTTTCTTACATAGAAATCATGCATATAGTTACATACTAAAGGAATTATATAATATTACTAAGTGCATAATTTTATGTCTAAAAAAGAGGATTACATAGATGACTAGGATAAATGAAAAAAAGAGTCACAAGGCGACAAGAGGAGTAATGAAGACCAACTACCTATGTAAATGTGTTATCAGAGGATTAATTTTCCAACAAGATTTTTAGATCAACTAACTAGTCATTTTCAAATATAATCCCCAATATGATAATTCATAATAAACAAATATATGGATAGAAAAATAGATCATAAATTTTATTGATTTTTTTTTAAATTTTAGGCATGATAAAAAGGCCCATTGGAATGTACATCCAAATTGTTTGGGATAGTTTGAGAGGAGATAATATTTATCGGGTAGAGAGAGGACAAAGAGGATGAAATTTAGACTGGAGGATATAAAAGAAAGGGGTTCGAGTCACAAAGAGATTTTTATTTGTAAAGAGAAAGTGACAAGTAGGAGAAGAAAATTTAATATGACCGGAAGATAGAGTAAAAAAAATAAGAAACTGGTCAAGAATAGGTCCATTGGTTTACATTAGAGTCTATATAAATCTTTTAAGATCCATAGTTGGACACTAAATTTTTAGGTGTCATACAATCTTTGATATTAATGAAAGTATCTTATATGTGTGTGAGAATCCATTGTGTACTCTGAGAAATAGAACAGGTTCCTTAAAACCACATCTTCTCACCTTCAATTTTTGGTATTAGAGAACAAAACCAATAATAGCAAGAGATTTAAGAAATTTATGTGAAGAGACTAACAAAATGCAAAAGTTAGGTAACTATTAGATTTTTTCGCATATATGAGAAAATTAGCTATAGAATATTGGATAGTGAGAACCAAACACCCATAAGGAGATAGTGGCTGGGGAGTCATCACATTGCGCATAACAAAATGATGGTGCTAAGATGACCTAGTTTATAAGTTAAAATAAATACAACAGTAGTGGTAATGTTGAAGGAGATATTGAGTGAACTTAAAGGTGTAAGGATTCGATTGGAAGCTATGGATAAATACCACATAATAGATATTTAGGTTCAAGGGGATTAGAGAGTTGATGGGAAAACTATATATGAAAAATAACTATGTCATCTAAGGAATGCATTTAAAGAGGAATGAATACAAGAGGTTTAATTTCCATGCTCTCCTAAAAAGTATAATATAGGATATATGGCACACCAAATCACATGTATGAGAAATACATGGGGTAAGGATAATTAGTAAAAAATTGATGGTGAAATAAGAGATTTTTTTAAAATAATGTGTAACCAAAGAAGGGGAAGAAGAAGAGTCTATTTGTATAAATAAATTGGTATGTAGTGTTCACTGGGCATTATAATGCCTATGAACATAGGGGTCAATAAGTAGTTTAGTTCCATGGGACATAGAAGAGAGAGATAAGGATATATAAGAGGGAATTCACACACATTGCACATGGGAGAAATATTTAGTTGTAAAGGAATGGGGAGAACCTAATAGAGGAGGTGTTGAATATTGTGAAGGCATGGTTACAAAATGAAAGGTGAAAATAATTCTATAAAAGGTACAAGATAAAGGGAAAGTGTTTCTTTTTCATAATAGATAATGGAATAACTGAAAAAAAAAAGTCTACATAAAATGGTGTAGAAGTTTGAATTTGAACATAGGAGGAATCCAAAATTGTTCCCAGTGACATGGTTAGTAAAATCTCAAGAAGGAATTATGAGAGAGAAATGCAAGGTGGAGATGAATATCATAGAACCCAATGATCATGTAATGTTTAAAATCATACTTTTGAATGTCTATCTTGTTTTTCTAGGGATACCATGACATTATGGCATAAAAATTATCTAGTATGGGAGATAAAACACAACAAGGGTGTACAAATATGGTAAGAACTTTCATCTTGTACCATTATAAGAGGAAGGAACTTAGCACCAAATCCATATAATCACGCACTAAAAATTGATATGGAGCATGTGTAGTAGAAATTTAAAGGATTGCAAAGAGTATTATAGAAAAATAAATCTTAAAAGATGAGTTATGGGTGAAATGGGAAGATGAAATCACCCAGAATTGTGCTAAGCTACAAAAAATAGTACGAGGAGGAAAATTCCAAATATTGTAATTTAGCCTGATTATCATGTGCAAGAGTAATGCACATATAATGAAGGAGGATAAAATAAAATATGAAAGGGATTAGGAGGATGACTTGAGATTATAGCTAGAGGTGGTAGAGAAGGAGTGGTTAAAGTCATGCGGAGCCTATATGATGGAAAGGGAGAAATATACTATGCAACTAAGTGAAGAAGAGAACATGAAGGTGGAAACCCCAATTGAGGAAGAAGAGTAGTGCATAGATAAAAGAGTTTACATCAATGGAGACACACTTACACAAGGAAAAGGGGAGAAAGAAGAAGTTACACTAGAGGAATAAAAATAAGAATGATTGGTGAAGGAATTATGGAATTGTAGAATGAGAATAAAAAAGAAGAGAGAGGTCTATATGGATCTTGAAGGAAAAGGTGGAGAGGAGTGAACAAGTGATGATAGGTGTAACAATCATAAGGAAATATGATACGAAGGCAATATTTACCTAAATTAAATAATAGAGGATTAGCCAATGGTGAGGGTTATAACATAACATGGTAGAGATAATATAGAAATATAATGGTAGAGAATTAGAATTTAGGTAGATCTCATAAAATGAGGTAAAGAGATGGTTTCTAAGGAAGCTCTTCTTAACAACAAGGAGATGCAAAATCCAAAGGAAGAAGACAAAATACCCATAGTAAAAATAGATGTCATTTCATAACGAGATGAATGCACAAATGAGAAGGAAATGTGTAGCTAGGAGAAAGTTCATGAGAAGGAGTGTGTAAAGGACAAAACACACTAGATAATTGAAGATGGTTAAAGATCCATAGAGGGAAAAAATTAAATTATATGGGTAAAATAATTATGAAATGGTTGTATATAGGTCATAATTCAAGAATGATAATATTCACATGGATTTTAACCCAATGGGGGTCAAGTGAAGGGAAAATGAGGAAAGAGTCCAAAAAGCATAACAATTAGGAAGAAAATTAGTGCACAAATGAGAGAGGGCATATAAAGTGATTTCAAAATGATGAAAAGGGAACAAGAAAATATAATCCCATAAATATTTTCATGGATTTTACTAGATAAGGGTGAGATGGAACTTATAGAAAAGGAGACAAAGGAAGAAAAAATCTCAAGGAAGTGGTTAAACTACGGTTGGTTGAAGCCCATGAGGATGTAAAATAAATTATGGAAAGGTCATAATGAGACTATGATAAATATTGGAATAACAAAAAAATTAGGTGTACAGGAAAGAAACCTACTCATTATATAACGAAGTCATGACTATCAAATCTTTTATCATGTGAATTTTCAAGTGTTAAAATAATGGTAACAATGTAAAGGGGAAAAAGTCCCACCTTAATGATGGGTGAGGTTTCCCTTATTTAAAACCATAATTTTATATATAACTATACATTCAAAATTATTCTTGGGGGCTTTGGTAAGAAAGGAATTGGATAAGAGGATGGAAGAAAGAAAAATTGAAAAGGAAGTGAGATAGAATGGATAAGGAAGTAAGAAATGGTTACATGCAAGATTAAGAAAATGTAGATCATAAACTTGAATGTAATTTAGAAAAAAGTAGAGTAAATAAGTGAAAATTAAATAAAAGGTGCATAATCCATGTAGAGAAACAAATTTCATATTCATTAAACATAAGATTAATAAATGCTCAAGAAAAGAAACAAGTACAAGACACAAATTTCTCTATAAATTCTACTTTATTTCTATTTACACAAGAACATGAAGTTTCTCATTAGTTATCTCTACTAAAAATATTTTTCTCCTTTCTCCAAAAGTCATTTACAAATGAGCTCTAACTTCCTTTAATAACCCAAAAGTTGGTTACAAAGTAGCTAGTGTTTCTTATCACAGCATATTAACTTAATTAAGTCTCATTAATAAATTAACTTTATCTTAATATAGTTAAGTCACTTTATTAAAATAAGTTGGTAATTCAAGTGACTTAAATAAAATATTTCAAATATCTCACATAATTTGGTACATGAGTACCCACATATAAAATGACATGGCAACACATAAACAAGACATTGACACATGTATTCTACTTGACACTTAGGATTAGTGTTTTACCCATTGGGTCAAGAGTCTCCTATCTCAATCATATGAGAAATGAACTCATTGGTCACCAAGGGAAACCTCAAAAATTGGAAACATAATTTTGAAATCCCTACTTATAAGCATCTTTCCATCTTTAATTTTCTAAACTTCTCAAGTGATTCCATAAATTTAGTCTCTTAAGGGAAGTAGTGAGGCTTAACAAAAGTCTCGTAGATGAATTATGAATTGCATTTCTAGAATCTTGCAAGGAACTACATGAAACTTCACCATTTTATCTTCTATGTTGTAAAATAATTTTTGTAGTTTGATAAGCTTTTAAAGGGAATCATAACCAGAACTCAACAAAAAAGCATACTAATTTTTTACTAGATCAGTCAATTGCTCCTTGAGATACTTCACTGAGCTCCTTTGCTTTTTTTTATTAAAAAAGTTTCAAGGGACCTCTTCAATGAATTTATAGATCGCACACATGAATAATTATACCTTTTATTTCACATCATAATTTTTTCTCGGACATCATTAAACACCATCTTTCTAAATTTGGAAAAGTTAAACCACTCAATGTGAATTTCACAATGATTGAAATAAAATATTCCCTTGCTAAAGAGATGAGAAGACCATTTGTGTGAATTCTTGGATATCATAAGAAAAATTTTTAAGAGTGATTATTTTGACCCTGAGAGACTCTCCAAAATGAAGGATCAAATCTAGATAAACATGAACCTTATCATAACTTCTCATGGCTTTATTAATTACTACAAACCCTGTATAAAAACATTATCAATCCATGCCTTGGTTACATGACCCGTATTATTTATCTCCTTTGATAGCGCAAGGGTCTCTTGATCTAGAATTAACCATACAATAAGAATTTGAACAATAGAAGAGAACAGGTTGATTAGGTGTTGGAAGTATGTAACTAGGTACAAATCATCTTCCTTAAGTTGAATGGTTTGAGATTTATAATTCTCTATTTTCCACAAAATGATATCAACTAATCTATGAGTATGGGCCACATCATTTTCCATGGTTGATTTTTTTATCATCACACTATAAACTCCATTGTTAGTGATAATCATTTA
Source organism: Taxus wallichiana var. yunnanensis (assembly GCA_018340775.1). Classification (NCBI taxonomy): domain Eukaryota; kingdom Viridiplantae; phylum Streptophyta; class Pinopsida; order Cupressales; family Taxaceae; genus Taxus; species Taxus wallichiana. The sequence continues at coordinate 384,000,691 of CM031242.1, forward strand.
TCTCTAGTCTTTATTAACCACTGACATTTCTATGTTGGCAAATAAAACTCCAAACTCATTGACTAGAACCTTAGTGACGACCTTAGGATTCTTAGGAGTGCAATAATTGGTCCTTGACACAATATCCTTGAGATTGATCATTACTAAATTGAATATTCTCTTTCTTTTATCTATTTCCCCATGGATCCAAGAGGGAATTTATTCAATCAAATCAACACATAGGATCCTTGCATTTGGTAGGAGTTTATCTTGTATTGGTGGCAAGTTCTTAAATTTAGGAGGTTTATGAATAGAATCTTCATGTTGATGATGAGGAGTCTCTGTAATGTATTCATGATGAATGGGTCAAGGTTTCAAAGTATCTATGGGATGTGAAGGTTCGCATGACTTAGAGACTTGAATCACTAGAACTTGCACCTCATCTGATACAAAAATTATAGAGTGATGTTTTTAATCAAATCACGAGAATTAGAATTTTTTGAGTTAAAGAATGATGGATATTTTTTTATATTTCAGAAACGTTATCCTTTACCTCATTTCCTCTTTCCTTCACTCAAGTTTAATTATTGTTGAAGGATGATCTTGAGATGATTTTCATTTCAATTTCCTCTTACTTGCTTGTTGTGTGATGAATCTTGTGTAGTAGGGTGAGAGGATGATTGATTGGAATGTGTGATAATATTCTCACTTTGATTAGTTGGACTTTGGTCTTTGTGTGTATTTTTCCCATTTGTAGTAAATTAGGCCAAATATTTATCATGCCAAGTAAGGATCATCTTAATCACTTGGACTCTATCATCAAGTGACATGTCATCTCTTCTAGACCAGTTGACCTTGGGAAGGGGTAATGATCTAATGGAATCATATGCAGAGTCAACCATATTGAGGCCACTATCAATAACTCCACATGAGACATCCTTTAATTTGAATATGATTATTTGATTTACATTGATTCTATATTATTAATGACAACAAACCTCAAATTCATTTGCACAACAAGCTAAATAGTCTTCCACTTTTAGATAGTGTCTGTATTTGGCCTAAGAATCATGTCCATGAACCAAAGATATAAAATTCCCATCTTTTCATGAATGGATTTAATATCATGACAGTCATTTATTTATCCATTATCTCTATAATAGTGTAGGAATATAAACACTTGTACATACTAATAAAGATAGGGAATTGAACACTATATCTATGTTTTTTAACCTAAAATTGGTTAAATAATGTTAATTTTTCTGAAATATCCATGAGGTCCCACTTATCACTCATGTATTTTGGAAGATCAAAAGGAACTCCATTATATCTACTAAATCAAATGTATGAGAAGGTGGAAATTGGATGAACTACGAGCCCCATCGTGATATCACCTCTTTGGCCTCCAGCAAGAATATCTCTTATAGAGTATCCATGAAAATCTCAATAACATAGAAGAGAAAGGAATCGTTGATGCACAGAAAGTGATGTATACCAGATTTAAAATCAAATTTTGGATAACAATGGAAAAATCTATTTTTCCCATGTGTCATTTTCCCTAGTCTCTAGACCGATGAAGATCTTCCTTCGTACAACTATGTAGACTAGGTAGGAAGTCATATACAAATCACCTTTCATCTTCACTTCAACCAAATATTTGTGAAAATTATTTCTTATTATTGTGGCCCAATAAATATGAAGTCCTTGATCTTTAATAATGCAAATGAATTTATACATCCAAGGCTGGAAATAGTGTGTAAAAGAGATGCCAAATACTCTACTCATAAAGGTGATCCATTATTGAAATATTTTTCCTCCCTTAAAATTACTTCACCACTTTAATAAATTATATCTCCCCAATGTATAATATAAAATATTTCCACCAATTTTCTTGGTTGTAGTTCAAATACCAGATGCAAATTATGTTTTTGAAATGTTATAATTAATGACTTTTGACATAACTAACACACCTTGTGAACATATAAATTTGTAGGCTTGGAACTTATTTCACCAAAATATCATTTTCTACATCAAGATCAACATTGGATATAAATGTGACCTTTGTAAAACTTGTCCTACATAATGAGACAAATTTATCCTTGATCTCCAAATCAGCAACATTAAGCACTTCATACTTAGTATTATTAATAATATGTAATGTAACAAAAAAATTCATAAAATTTAAAGGATCCAAATCATGCCATAATTCCAAATTGTAATTCTTTAGAGCCTAAAATATAGGATGGGTAATGATTATAGATGTAAAATTAGTCAACCATTCAAAAAATTAATCTTTTTATGCTTTTGTAGACCCTCATAAGCTCTTACATTACATAGAGTGTGTGTGTGTGTGTGTACACACACACACACACACACACATATACATAAATACATACATACATACATACATACATGTATGTGTGTGTGTAATGCCCCGTTTATCATAAAAATAAATAAATAAATAAATATAGATAAATAAATTTAAAAGAAATTAAAAATAAAATAAAAAAATCCGTGATATTCTTCTTAGGGTGAATTAGGGCAAAATTGGGTTTTCTTCCATCATTTTGGTTGTGTAGAGAGAGAGAGTGCAGCACCGCCGCCATGAGAAGGGAGTTCCAATTTTTTTCTTTCTATGCACCAACGCAGTCTACTACGACTTTCACTGATCATTAACATAAGATTAAGAAGGTGAAGATATCAAGGTGCACAATAGCTGAGAATCCACTAGAATGGACATTTTTGGCACTTACTAAAAATAGTAAGTGGGCCCTTGAGCACCTGCTAAAAATAGAAATTTGATCCAAAGGAGTGAGGAATGTAGGGAGAAAGGGGAATCAAGGTCACAACACTCAGCAAAGGATCAAGAGAGTTACATTTTTCACACTTACTAAAAATAGTAAGTTACACTCAAAGAGAAGTTTTGGCACAATGGGATGTACAAGGATAATCATTCAGGGGGACATCATTGTTCGGGAGCATCCTAGTCATTTTTTCACAGGGCATTCAAGATCCACCTTAGTTCATTCAACTTAGCAAGTGTTCATGAGATAATTTGGAGGAATTTCACAAAGTGTATAAGTTGTTCAAGATTCGAGTTTCATTACATTTGGAGCTTTCCATCAACAAGGATCAACGGAATTCATCAGGAATGACATCTCCTCTTCTTCTTCTCCCCCTCTTTCTCTCTCCTCTTCCCCCAACTTTCTCTCACTTTCCAATATTCTAATTTCACGTTGGGGTTTGCACTTTTAATATGACTTAAGAGACTTTAGAAACATAATGTAAATTAAGTCACCTTGCTATTATAAAAGGGAATTAAATATTTGAAGTGGAATATGAATATTCTTAAGTCATATTAAGGTATTTGAAAGGTCATGAGGAAGATGAAGAGTCATATTCTATTCTATAAATTGTAAATCCATTCCCATTTCAAAGGGTTGGTGATTGATCTTGTAGACTCAAGAGTGCATTCTACCTTGAGAGAAAGCAAAGGAGATAGCCATTTTCTTCTACTCTCTTCCCCTCTCAAATTTCTTCCATTCCTACACTATGTACAACTTTTGTTCAAGCATCAATACAAGAATAAGGAGTTTCTAGCTTTCTTTGACTAAGGGATTTCATTACACTTTGTTCTCATCAAATTCTATTTGGTTTTGTTGTCATTTACGGGTTGTTTCTTCTCATAAATGCATGTGATGAAGTTTCTAACTAGTGTGTGTGCAAGAATCTGAAATTCTACCTGCAGCATTAGTTCTCCTACCTCCATTCTCACTCCCTTTCCCACTTCCAGACAAAGTCATATCTTGTAGGTATATGTAAACATTTGCTGCAGGGGTCAGTGGAGTGCCCCTATTGGATCCCCGGTCGAAAGGCCACCACAGAAATTCACCTTTTCATGCGCATGCACATATGGTAGTTGCACCGGTTAAGTAGAGGGACTTAGATTCCCAGAGCGTTGGCAAGAAATCCACAAGTTTTTCCACCCAAAATTTTTCTCGCAAACAATTCTATAGGGTCTCTTTTGGACTGGGCGCACACCCTCTTTGAGCTTTATCTTCATCTCCCCTAAATATTCATGCATGCCTTTAATTTCATGGTACCCTCGAGGGAATAAGTCCTGATAATCTCGTAATAGCTCTATGATGTTTTCCACTTCAAAGTCTGACCAATCATCTCCAATTATGGCCTCCTTAGGCTTTGCATCTAATCCAATATTAACTTTATTTTTCTTCATATATTTATGATAGGCATGTGTGGTCTTATCTGCATTTTCTAACACCTCACACCTACTTGTGGAATGGTTTATATCCAAGTCTTCTACTTCTTTTCATCCACTAAGTAGACCCATTTTCCTTTTTCTTTCTCAACGAAAGCATGCTGAAGTAGTGTGGCATCGACATCTATTTCTTCAATAAAATGTTCTCTTGATTTTCCTTCATCTAATAAATCCTTAAGGATTTCTTCAGCCTTGGCACTATCTCCCATAGTTAAGCACTTTATGACTCTTAATGCTTCTTCCACCAAAGTATTTTTAGAGAAGAATTCAAACATCTGAGTCATTCTTGCAATTAAATCCTACCAATTTCAAGTTTCTCTATGGAGTTATGCATATAGATACCAAGCATGTGCACAACCTTGTAAAGTGGAATAAAACTTGTGCAGCTAGAGAAAAGGTGGTAAATCTTCTTGCCCCTCTATCTAGAGTCTCTCACACTACTGAACATGGTGTTAAACAAGTTGATCACAATAATAAGTATAGATTTGATTAGGTGCACTTCTATTGAAGAATCTAGTAGTAAGAGCAATCCTAATTTCATTCCACCCTACAAGATTGTCTTTGTGGACCACCCATCAAAGACACTCACTGTCCCACATAGGGTATAGGCTATCCTATTTATTTGTTCTATTGGGTCTATCCACTATTCTTATATGGTGCATAGGAATACCATAGGATATCCTTCTCTAATGTAACAAGGTACCAAGTTGCTACATATTATCCTTATATAACGTGGTTTTCTTCCCTTAGGAAGTATGCTCATTATTGTGTTCCCTACCAACTCGTAAGTTCTATTAGACAAATTATCACAAGTAACACTTGTAACATTGATAGAATGTGCATCCTCCCAATGAAGGATTCATTCTTTACATGGCTCAAGCACCTTTGGATCCTAGATGGTGTGTACATAAATCCTATTCAGGTCTTCTTCACTCAAGGGATCAACATAGGGCACAAATTTTCCATCTGTTAAAGGGATAATAACTCTTTCCTCCTTGTTTTCAAAACTGATATAACCCTTTTTGAACCAAAGATCAACATTATTTACATAACACCAAGGACACCCCAATAGATTTGGGAAGCTATTTGACTCTGCCAATCTAAAACCTCAAAATCTCCAGTGAACTTGGCTCTCTTGTATGGTAATGGATACATCTTTTAAAAATCGATGGGAGTATCCTTAGTCCGATTAGCCATAAACAATACATTAGAGGATGGTTGTAATGAATGTGTCCCCATTTGTGCCCATACATCTAAGGTAATAACATTGACTTTTGCTCCTATATCAATCAAGATATTACTCGGTAGTCACCCATCCATAACAACATTCGAGTTATCTCCTTGTCATAATCTAGGCTATGAGGGGAAGATTTACATGTAGGATCTATTGTCTAGTTTCAGTACTTTTGCATGGAGTGTTTCCTTTTAACTAATTCCCCAATAGTGGAATGATATCCTCTTAGCACAACAATTTACACACTTCTCTCAAGTCATCTATATATGTTTGACCGTCTCTCGATGCTTTTTTTCTCTATCTTCCATGATTGCTCCTTTAAATACTATATTTCACCCTGAAGATTCTTGAGTACCTCCATGGTTTCCTAGTAAACCTCCTTCTGATGGGTAGGATCAAGGTATTGTGCATGCAAAACCTCCTCCTTAGTGATGGTAGGATTATGTTATAATGCTTCTCTAGCACACGCCGCTTGGCGTGGGTCATGATCTTTACCGCACCGCCTCGGATTTTTCTTCCAACTTGGGAATCCACTAATTTTCCACAACATTTTGTACCCTAACCATCCTTGTGCCTTTGTTTCCTTATTTATTTTTCTTACTAAGATGCTCATATAGGTCTAGGAATTCCTCATAACTATGATTCTTTCCACAGAAAGAACATGTAATATTCTGAGGACATTCACACCTGTAGTGGTCAGGAGATCCACATGTATAACATGTTCTATGAGGGAACTCAATTCTTCCACCACCATGGCCTCTTCCTCCAAATCCACCATGGTATCCTTGACATCTACCACGATCGCCTTCAAAACACCCTTCATTCTGATCATAGCGCACATAATTGTGATCCCGTTCCTGATGTTTGTTCTTTCCTTTAGAGTTATCTGAAACTCCCATCTATCATACACCAATATCTATAGTGTCTTGAATCTGACCAATCAACCAGAAATATTCTGTGTCATGAGTCGTGGACCTATAAATTTTACAATAACATGAGATGTTCTTCCTTATCACACATTGTAGTAAAGGGAAATGGCTAACATCATGGTTTAAATGGCATAACTCATAGTCTAACAATAGTGAGTACACTGATCTGTGGGGACAACTATCCTTTGTATGACCTTCCACTTCACAATCTATGCACCAAATCTCTATGTGTATCTCATGTGCTAAACTTTCTGATAGTTTCTCCAACTACTTTTCCATAGTTGTGATATGTGCTTCTAAAAACGGGCTCACCCTAGTGTCTATACTTCCAATGGTCTTAGCACGTAAATTTGATTCAAGTGATTCACGTGGATTACTGTATGGTTTATGTGTTAACACCCTCTTAAAAGGTGTAATCAGGCCTCTAACAAACCATTGTGCATGTTAGCTTACGTGAATATCATAATAAAGCTTAGATAATAGTTTTTTAAAATGGGCATCATACTCTCTGACACTCTCAGTAGTGCCTTGCTTAATATCTTTGAGTGCACTTATAATCTTCTACTCGAACTCAGGGATTTGAAAATTTTTAAGGAACGCATCTTTTAAAGCTATATAGTCAATGCAAGTCTAGTCAGGGTCAAAATTTCTATACCAACTGTGTGCATGCCCTTGTAACATAGTATAAAATTGTCTTTCCCTACGCTCAAAATCCATGATTCCTTTTGCACACCACAATATTTTACACATATGTACATGTTTAACAGAATCTTCTATGCCCCTATACTATGGAATATGAAGATACATCTCCATGTAAATATTCTGGGGTTGGTGTAGACCTTAGCTACCTATCTAAAACCTCCTGTGTTTCCTCTTCCTCTAGAACCACTAGATCCACCAGAGCTAGAACCACATATACCTCTTGATCCCGAACCTATAGCTAGGGTCAGACTAGAAGATGTACTTCTCTTTGTCCCAATCATAGTACTAAACTACAACCCAAAAGTGTGCGAAGTGTTACTACTCCCAGAAGATAGTCCAAAAATCTATGTGCTTGAATTATGTGCAGATGATACACCCAAAAAGGTACTCCCATATAACAACAAATTCATTTATGTTGTCATCATTGTTCCTCTTAAAATACTCACTCCTAATCTCCCATTGCTTGTATTAGGTTTCTGACTGTTTGTTGTACTAGATGCTGGAAAACCAAGTGCAAGGGAAAGGTTACTGTGTCGATTCGGATGCGTGCCCATGGCCCAGACGTTTCTATTGGCATGATTCTATGTGAGGCCAAGGAGGGTTCCTCTTTCATGATTTCCTAAATGGGGAGTTCCCGATGCTCGAGTTCCATGTCTTCAGCGTGAACTTCAACTCCTTCCCAAACTATCTTTTCCTTAATGCCATTTTCTCTACAATCTCCCACTACTTCTCTACCTCCCTCTCATGTTCCTCATTATACTTAAGTCACCTTTCCTCTCTCTTCCTCTCTGCCGCTAGGTCTACCATATTTCACAAGACCTTCTCCGGCCACGCGCGTGGTGGGGTTTAGTTAGTCATTGGTTTTCGCTCCAAATTCAAAGTTACCATCAGGATCTTGATCACCAATAGAATGCCTTGCAGATAAGTTCCCCTTGGATATCATAAAAACTAGAATTCAGCTACATCTGGGCATGAATAAGTGGAAATTGAGTACTCCAAGATATAATTATTCAAAACACCATAGAACCACGTATCCACCACGTGAGTCCAAATTAGATCAACATCATAAAGGGCTTGAAATTATTCTTGTGTCCAGATAAGTGTATGATACCTCTAATTCTATTTAGATTTATAAGTAATCAACCACTCATACAATTCTATTGGAAAGATAGTGAAAGAAGCTCTCATATAAACTATCATATAGATTCTATTCCACCCATACATGTGCATTAAACTCAGATCCGGTGTTAGAACCTCCATGTGTATTCTTCTTCTAAGTTGTGTATCCACTCCTCAACACTTTCTAGGGTCAACCGGTATGTCTTCATCATGAACCATCCTGAAAACAACTAAAAAGAGGTCCCGGCAATGGAACCAATGATGCAACCTAGAATTCACAAATAATAGCCCAGTGTGCTGGCACATCACCTAACCTAGACTGAGCACTCACTCAAATCATAAAAAGGTACCAAGCCCCTCTTTAGGGTTGTTGTTGTAGGATGTTAGCATGATGAAGACTTAAAGCATTCATATCTATGACTAATATATCATTCTACAATACATATTCAGATCTAGATCTAGAGAATAACAAACTTAAGAGATAACCATGATGAAATCAAGCATGCACAAACCAATTATACTCAGGATTTGATACTCTGATTTAACCAACACATTCCATTACATTAAACATGATAAATACATAGAATCTTATTACAATAGATAATACCATAGTCTATGCGTGCATCAAATTTGGTAGCATAACCTCACAATAACTCAGTTCTCACATCCCACACTATGCTACATAGTTCATTACATATTTATAAGGGTGGGGAATTTCCCTTCACCACTTATCTAATCCCAAAATAGGTCACATGTTATTATTATCCATGCACCATTACAATAATAGCCACACATGCAAGTGCACTAACAATATACTTCTTCTAGTTAACTGTCAGTAGTAAATCTATTCTCATCTTATATCCATGTAAAGTGCTTCATAGCCGATCCTCAAAAAATAGCCAATGCATCTTGCACAAGTCTTTAACTAGTTTGTGTGCTCTGCACACTATCTCCAAAAATAGCTCCTCATTGTGAAAACGGTTAAGTCTTGAATTTGTCTCTGTACTCGCATGATTCCTTTCCGATCCTCCCATGCTTTTGAATGCACTCTACTCTTTTGTGTGAACCTTCTGTATGTTTTTCTCTAAGTGCCATATTTTGACTTACCAATATGTGTCCATTCTAAGTGATATTATTAATGTGTTTTTATATTTTTGAGTTTTATTAGTTGATATAATTATGAAGGACCAACCTATGGTGTTTTTAATGAAGAGAAGCACATAAAAGGATATTTTTGGTTCAAATTTAATTTAGTTGTGCTATAGAGAAAATGTGACCTAGGTGAGGGTTATAAAGATGATCAAGAAAATGAATTCATAGATGATGATGTTTTCAAATTTTTGAATAATGTTAGAGGGAATATGAGAAAGGATTTAAAGCCAAGATAAGGTTTGAAAGAAGAAGAAAGAGTGAGCTAGCTAAGTGAGAGTTTGAACAAAGTATGTGAGCTGAATTTGTGATCTCCATTAGTTATAGAAACAAAAAAAAAACATATATTTTCATCTTCATATGGTGTAACATTCCTATTTTAAGAATTTAGAAACAAGGGAATTTTTTTTTTTACGTAATGTTCTCTCTGTTCTAAATACAATTTAGAACACACATTTCATAACAACCATTCTTCTAACAGATAACCATATGCACCTATGATGACTCCGTAAGATACCGATCTATTCATTTCATGACTCGGTGAACTACCGATCTATTCATGTTTAACACTAAGTGTTGAGTACTTTTCTATACCATGTATACTTGGTTCTCTTACCCTGTTCTGGGTATTGAGTGATCTATCTAAGGAACCTAACTAAATAGTTGTTACCAATATTCATCTGCATCATAATCCTTAGACTAGGTGACATAGGACAACGCAATCAGCAGCTTGCGATACTTTGGCCAAATATTTCTAACATATTGTTTGTATTACTTATTCCTTGACAAAATACTCGTCAATCTAGAATACATCCTTCACCCCCACTCTATTGTTATCTAGAATGTCCTTTACTGACTTCCGTCAGTCCTCTTGCCCAAGGTTTAACCCTAGTTCTGGTTAACAATGTAGGTTATGATAGGAAGGGGCTCACAAAGACTTAGGATATATTGTCATACTAGGTCAACTTAGGTCAACCTCGTGTGCTAAGGTACCCTAAGTCTTAGAGGGCTACTTCCTATCGTAACTATGCTACTTTGTCCAATCCTAGAAAGAAAATACATTCAAGTCCATAAGTGTGTAGATCTAGATGATCAATGCATAAGGGTGTTGCCACATGTTGATATGTACATACCCCTAGGAGATTATTAATATTTAATTAATTTGGATACTTAAAAGTAGATTTCAGCAACCCTGCCCAAACCCTAATCCAACTCTCCCTAAGTTCTTTTCCAAATCAGGTTCCATTAATCCTTGAATAACTTCCTTAACTTAAGATTGCTTTCGATGTTCGTTAATTTTGGCTTAACAAGTAGCTACCAAGAAGAAAGGATAGCAACCTCATAAGTTCCATTTAATGTGACTTAACCATTCAAGGAAGTGTAACAACCACCTAGGTTGTAACTTAATAGACTTTATTAAATGAAGTCTAATGATTATAAATCATATATTCCTTTTTGTTTACTTTTTCATAAGAGAGGAAGAGTCTCCCTCTTCATGGTTAAGTTCTAGGGTTTAACACACCCTTTATGTCCTTTACAAATTCTATAGTTTTCATTGTAAGTTCATTACACGTTACCTTAATAATATGAATTGTTTAGATAAGAACATTGAATTCTGTAACTTATTTAGCTACATCACATTTAGGGAAATTACTCTAATTCCCTTTTTCCTACTTATCCAAGAATACTCATTTAAACATATAAACAACATGAAGAATATCAACAGGATAGGATTCCATTTCTTTTACAAAGGTACAAGATAATTTACACAACCCATGCAAGTAAATTCTCATCCTTCAATTCATTTTCAAAACTTATACATTTACAAACTTATGCATTTTAGGCATACTGCATGACAACAACCTTCATTCAAAAGAATATAACTTTTCTTTTTCAATACAACTTAAGAACGAATCAGAATTCTTCACAAGAATCAAACTTAGATCAGCCAATGCATCATATAAGTTTTTGCCTTCTTTTATCACTTATGAAGTCCATCTATAAAAATTTTCTAGCACAGGTCAGTTCAATGAATTGAGCATGATAAGCACTAAGCCTTAAAACGAAGTACATTCCACTAATTATTCCAATAAAAACAACCCCGCTTTAATTAACAATTAATATTTCATACTATAAGAATAAGTAATAACAATAAAAAGAAGAGCATTAATGAACCAGAATTCATAAAAAGAAGAACAAAATATAATCTATAATATATGTCTTATAAATTAAAGTATAATTGATCCTATCAATTATCTTTACCAAACAACAAATCATAACATCTCATTGTTTCCAATCCTACCAAAATATAATACAACACTTATCTTTACTATAAGATACAGGAAGTGTTTACAACATATTCTCACTAGGATGTTTCATCTAACTTTCAAGTAAGGAAGAAGACAAACCATTTCCATTATGCCAAAGTACATAACATCAAAGAAAGCGAAACAGTGCATATCATGACTTAAACTGTTTCCTTTAAAGGACATCTACTTTAAAATTCAACATTTTATGGTATTCATCAAAACAGATTCACATAAAAGAAATCCAAGAAGGAATGATGGATTAATAGTCAAACAACAAGTTTGCATTTCCTTTTTACCAACCAATCATCAATCTCTTTCTACTTCATTCCAATCAAATGACAAGTATAAGAAGACTAATTGAGTAATGATTCTCTTTTTCCCATAAAAATTATTAATAGAAGGTTTTGAACCAATGAAATTAACCCAACTGTATTAGAAAAGGAGTCCTAACAGAATATGATCTCGAATCTGTAATCATTTCTTTCAACTTAATTAATAGTTTTACCTTTTCTTATACATACAGTTTAAGTTCATGCAAGAGTTCCCAAGAAAGAGAACAAGAACAACTTCAAGGAATGAGAAAACTTAATGCTACCTTCCTTTCAAAATCTTCCCATTATAATGCATGAATTCCACTTTCCATTTGGAACATTATAATAATGAAGTTCATACATAGCCCATGGACACTAAAGAATCACAATTTATCTTTCAAAGACTTAGCATTCTTTCATTAGACCCAACAAGAAGTATGAAATCCGAGTAGATGCTAAGACTCAAAATTTCCCAATAGTTCAATCAAGACAGAACTATCTTTACAGTATTTCAACACATCACTATAAGAACTACAGATTGGGATTCCAATAAAATGACGAACCAACAAGCTAATTCCAATCAAGATCTCAAAGATTTTACCCTACAACCTACTAAACCATGCTTCCAGTTTTCTCCTTACACATGTGGTTTGTTTCAAAAGAATTCTAAATTTAGAACCATTCAATCTAGTAATAAACTCGATTTAAATGACAAGATCAAAACAACATATTAAAAATACGTTCCATCCAAGACTCGAGTTACAAATCCGAGCACAATGTAAAGCATAAGCTCCCTCAAAGGATCAAGATCATTCAAGTGATTATAAATAAGTTTGGGCAACAACATGCTCCCTTTTTAGTTTATAAAATAGTCAAAGAAACCAAAAAGACTATAGGATCTAAACCAATACATCGTTCAGTTACAATTTTTAAAAACACCCGAAGAATAAATTGATTGTATAGAGTTGCATCACAATATCTCAATCACGAGTTCATTTCTACACCAAAGATCGTAATGCTAGACTGAATATAATAGAATTAATTAAAGAAAATAGTTCAAAATAAGAAAAGTGCTTCCATTTTAAGTTAACATCCTATCAAACCCTGTTTCCCAACTCAAATGGAATGTAAGATGCTTAACAGAGCTTAGACCAGATGACAACAAAACATGAAAGCCGTGTTCATAATGAACCTTCAATAATAGTTTATATGGTCATAAGGACAATAAATCACAAGCACCATGCCATATGCGGGCTTCAATCAATAGTCCAATTTATCCAAGATAATAAAACACAAGTTCCAAGTTAGATGCGGGTTTCAACAATAGTCAAAGTTTTTGCAAGATGAAATACAAGAACCAAGCCATATATGGTTTTATCCACAGTCCCATTTATCTATGAAATAAAACGTAAGCACCATAGAACCGAGAATCTCCAACAATAGTTCTCTCCTACCAAAACAAGTTTCCAATAGAAATCTCAAACTTGCATACAAGTTTTCATAAGAACATGAGTTCTTTACTAGCTCAAGATCACAAAACATCGAGTTCACAAAACACTAATCTCAACAGACACAGGTGGAACTCAGATTTTCATAAAAATCAGCTAGTAATTTATTAGCAATGAAAGTAGTCGAACCAAAACAAATAGTTTCCAACAACCGAAAATGCCAAAAAGAGTTACCAACTTTGTTCTTACATGCAGAGTTGTTTGTGCTAAAATAATACAACATAAGTTTCCAACAGAATCACATATACCATGGATTCAAAACCCAAAATGCAAGATTTACCAAACCCATTAACCAATTAACCAGATAGAGCATGTAATGCACAAAACTCAACAGAGCAGAGTTGCTTTAATGAAAACACTTAGAGGAAAGCAAGAGATTTTAATAGTTAGAGCCTATCATGCCTGATAGTGTCTCTGTCAAATCGAATAAGACCTCCAGCTGAGCTCACTTCTTCTCCTCTTCTCCACAAAAGATCAAACAACCAGATACCTCTTCCACAATGCCTCTTATAAATTCCACGAAACGAAAATAGATTCGAAACCTCAAAAATAGCCATGAAGTGCAGTTTAACCTGCTGGTTCGAAAAACCAGAGCACATGCAGAATGAAAATCAGAGAACATGCAAAGTGAAACAACTCAAGAAAAATCTATTGGCATGCCTACCAAGATGGTTTGGGCTCATAAACCAAAAGCAATTAATTCCATTAATTCCAAATATCCCACCTAATCTTCCTTCCCACCGCCTGCCAAGTTTGGCGAATGCCAAGTCAAAAATAATATGTATTTCCATTTCAGTGACACTTCCACCTAAGCCTCTTCCAAGTCATCTAGCCCCTGCCAAAAATTGTAGTTCGTATGCATTTACTAACCTTATCAATAACATGATTGCCTTAGGAACCATCGCCCAAGTGCATGCGACCACTTAAGTCCCCATTCATATCCATTAGTTTAGGATAGATTAGATTGCTTAGGTTAGATCTTAGGTAGAATTAAAATTTATACCATAGGATATAACACTAGCAACTAACCCCCACCATAGGCCTTAGCAAATAGGTTTAGATAATTTCCACATAGGAAAATTAATTCAAAACATAATAGTTTTAGGCATTAGGTTAGATTACAATAATACCTTGTAGTATTAGGATCTAGGTTAATTTAATACCTAGTAACCTTTCCAATTCCATTAGCACTAAGCTTAGGTTAGGTTGCAAATCAACCAATCATAACAGAATAAGGAGCTTTAGGTTAGAATCATAATTCTATCAAGTGACATAGCTTAGGTAGAAATATATTTTTTTACCTAGCTTAGGATCCCGTAGGTTAGTCCTATATAGGATCTTGGATCTCTCTTATGCCGTGAACAGGTTGCATTTCCATTTTCATCAGTAATGACCTGTCATGGTTGATCTCCAAAGACCCAAGCAAAACAACCCACTGAATGGAAGTACGTTCACACAAAAATCAAAGAACTTGCAATAAAAAGTTCATTCCAATGTGTATCTTAACTCATGGAATGTCAATTTTACCATTCGTTCAATAGAGTAGATTTAAAACATTCCTTGGATCACTGAAATTGATCTAAGGATGAGTCAGATAAATAGATAAGTTTACAACAATTAAACTAGATTGCAAATCACTTACCAGAAGTGAAAAATGGTTTCAAGGAAGCCATTGCAATTCAGTCAAAGGATCTTAAGAGTAGAAAAGACTTATCCATATCAAGCATGATTTCCAATAATCAAAAGAACATATCCTTATAAGGAAAATCACATATCAACACTTGAATGCAAAGGAGGAAAATAACAATTGTCAAGGGTGTTACATGCTTCCCTCCTAAAAAGAATCATCATCTCGATGATTATCTCTTTTAACAATTTACATCAAGGACAATCAATTCATTCACTTCTCTTATCCTAAGTCAAATATTTCAAAACCTTATAGTTCAAAAATCAGCATTAAATAACTTTTTATTCAATTCAAGTAAATATCTACCCAAAACTGGCTTACTTAATGTCATAAAAGATAAAATCATAAAAATTTATCAGTCAATAGATTCAATTCTATTCAAATAGATATGGAAAAGTAGTTTTCATATCCTCTAGATTTTCCCAAGTTGCACTCTCCTTGTTAAACTAGTCCCACTAGACCTTACATTGACTTATTTCTCTATTTCTTAAATGCAACTGGCAAGTTTCCAACACTTGAATGGGTTTAACCACGATTATTCCTAGGTCTTGGACCTGCAAGGAATTCCAATTTAACACATGTGATAAATCTGAAACATATTTCTTAAGCAAAGAAATATGGAAAACATCATGCATTCGTGACAAAGCAGGTGGTAGTGCTAAACAATAAGCTATAGGGTTGATTACTTCGACTATTTCAAAAGGTCCCACATAACAAGGTGATAACTTCGGAGCCTTGCCAAAATATGGAACTCTTTTTTGGTTTAACCCAAGAAAAACCTTCTCTCCAAGTTTGAATTTCATGTCAACCCGCTTTAAGTTAGCATAACTCTTTTGCCTATCTGTTGCTTCTTTCAAGCGTTCACAAATCATTTTAACTTGTTGTTCCATTTCCATAAGGATTTCAGGTCCAATTACCTCTCTATCCTCAATGCTATCCCAACTAATAGGGGTTTTCCATTTCCTTTCGTAAAGCACCTTAAAGGGTGCCATCTTAAGAGAAGGATAATATGTATTATTGTATGCAAATTCAACTAATGGAAGGTACTCTTCCCACTTATACTGCTGATCCATACAATACATCTGTAACATATCTTCCAAAACCTGATTTACTCTTTCAGTTTGTCCATCCATTTTCAGATGATACGAAGAATTGAAATTTAGTTTAGTTCCAAGAGCTGCATTAAGCATTTTCCAAACCCTTGACGTCATTCTAGGCTCTCTATCAAATATGAGTAAGTTAGGTACTCCATGTAATCTGAAAATTTCGTGTACAAATCTTTTAGCCAAAACAGGAGAATCATCCTTCATATTTCCAGCAATAAAATGAGCTATTTTCGTTAGTTTGTCAACTACTACCAAAATAACATCATGTTATTTTTTCTTGACATAGGAAATCCTTATACAAAATCCATGTTTATTACCTACCATTTGTACTTGTGGCATGCTATGAGGATACAATAAACCAGATGGGTGCATATGTTTCACTTTTACAAATTGACAATCAAGACAATGATTCATAAAATCAATAACACCCTTTTTCATTCCCTTCTAGAAATATTGTTGTTTATATCAGCAAGCATTTTTGTAATGCCAGGGTGTCCAGAAAAAGGTTAATTGTGAAACTCTGTCAACAATTTATTTCTCAAATCATTAAGCAAAGGTATGTATACTTTGTTTTCATATCATAAGATTCCTTCATTATCAAAGTGAAAACCTTTATACCTTTCATCCTTTGGATCTGCAACAAGCACTATTTTTACTTGCTGAAAGTAAGAGTCAAATTCCATAACACTTTTTACTTCATCCTTAAACTGAGTTCTTAGTGTTATAAGAGTAGAAATGTGCTTCCTACGACTTAGAGCATCAACCACTCTATTCTCTTTTCCTTTAATGTAACTTATGTCAAAATCATATTGAGAGAAAAAATCTAACCACCTTCGTTGTATGCATTCAGATTGGCTGATTGAAAATGTACTTTAGCCCAAGATGATCAGTTTTCAATTCAAATGGTTTACCAAGTAGATAATTCCTCCAAACTTGAAGTGCATGAACTATGGAAGCAAGCTCTAAATCATGTGGAGCATAATTCAACTCATGTAACTTAATTTTTCTACTTTCATAAGCTATGACATGATCATTTTGTAACAAAATACCTCCAAGACCTTCCTCGGATGCATCCGTTACAATAGTAAAGTCTCCATTAGGATCAGGTACAACTAAAATAGGTGTTGAAGTCAACTGACTTTTCAAATTTTTAAAAGCAGATTCACATTTATCATTCCAAACAAATTTCTTATCCTTTTTCTGCAATGAAGTTATTGGTGCAGCCACCTTGGAAAAATCCTTAACAAATTTTCTATAATAACTATGAGGCCCATGAAGCTTCTAACTTCATGTACATTCTTTAGTGTAGGCCACTCGGTTATAGCTACAATTTTAGAAGGATCTACAAAAATCCCATCTTTACTTATAACATGACCCAAATAGTGAACTTTGGTGTCATAGAAAGAACATTTGGACAACTTACCATATAACCGTCTCTTTCTCATAATTTCCAAAACTATTCTTAAGTGTTCATGATGCTCCTCAACACTTTTAGAATATATGAGAATGTCGTCCAAGAATACAAGCACAAACTTGTCCAAGTATTCTTGAAAGATATTATTCATTAAGTTCATAAAAGTTGCAGGTGCATTCATTAATCCAAAGGGTAAAATTGTGAATTCATAATGTCCATACCTTGTTCTAAAGGCCGGTTTATGAATGTCCTCATCCTTAATTCATAATTTATGGTATCTAGATCAAAGTCTATCTTAGAATATACTGATTCTCCACACATCTGATCAAATAGATCATCAATTCTAGGAAGTGGGTATCTATTCTTGATTGTTGCTTTGTTTAACATCATGTAATCAATGCACAATCTAAGTGTTCCATCTTTATTTTTCACAAAGATCACTAGTGCTCCCCAAGGTGAAACACTTGGTCTAATCAAACCCTTAGAAAAATTTCTTACAATTGAGCCTTAAGCTCTACTAACTCTGTGGTAGTCATTCAATAAGGTGCTTTAGAAATAGGTTCAGTACCTGGTTTGATTTCAATCGTGAAGTCAAACTCCCTTTTGGGTGGTAACCCCAATAATTCTTCCATAAACACATCACTGTAGTTTCGTAATAACAGATAACGTTTCCATGAAATCATTGTTTTCTTTCATAGATTCTAAATTTTTACTACATATAAGGTACAACCCTTATTTTTGGCCTTTTAAAGTTGCATATAGCTGACAATTTCCTAACAGAAATTTCTCATTTTACACCTTGAATCTCTGTTATTTTCTACGTAGATCATCTAAACAACTAATATGTTTTTCAAAATAGTCTACCTTTGCTTTATGCTCTGCTAACCAATTTACACCTATGACTATATCATAAGATCCCAAAGGTGCTACATAGAGATCAACTTCAGTGGAAAATCTAGGTAAGTCAAGGACTGCCCCAAAAAGACACATACTAACTATATGAACAAAATTATTACCATAATGTACAGTCCATGATTTATCCATTTTTCCATCTTTTATTTTAAGTTTTGAAGTAAGTTTACTAGAAATAAAACATTTAGTAGCTCCCGTATCAAAAAGAATAGTTACAGGTATGCCGAATAACTTACCAGGAACTTCTATAGGTGTAACTTGCTTTTCAGCTTGCTTGTCAGCTACTACAGCATGTATCTTGTGCTACTAATTACGATCATCCTTCTTCAAAGGACATTGATTCATGTAATGATCTTTTCCATAGTTATAATAGCCTCCTACCGGTCCCTTTTTGGGCTTAGAATTATTTCCAGCCTTAAAGTTATCATTTTGACCTCCATAGGACTTCCGTCCATTATTATTACTCTTGGAAAAATTGTTCCGTGTATTTCCAGTAGACTTATTCATTGTTGTTTTCTTATTATTATCAGCTGAAAACTTACTTTTATTACCAAAATTTTTCCATGGTCCTTTCTTAGGTGCAAGATAAGTTGAAGAAGAGTTTGGAACTTTCTTCTGTACTTCCTCCTTGTGAGTAAAAATAGCCTTTAATTTCTGTTCTTGCCTTATGGATTTTTCAACAACCCCTTCCATAGTGGTTGGGCTGTGAACATCAACCTCTCCCCCAATAATGGGATTCAATCCCATGATGAATTTCTATATCCTGAACTTCTCATCAGTTTGATACTGAGGTACATACTTGAGTAGTTTCATAAACCATTCCCAATACTCAGTTATAGTTAACTTCCCTTGAGCCAAGTTCTAAAATTCAGTCATTTTCTAATCATAATAAAGTTGTGGTAGCCATCGTTGCCTAAAATAACTTTTAAATTGATCCCACAGTGATGTTAGTTTCATCAATGTTTAGCTCAGCCTTACGGCTGTCCCACCATGAAGATGCTTCATGGGAAAGTTGATATGCTCCCCAAATAGCTTTGGTTTCTTTTGAGAAGTTCCTTATTGCAAAGTACTTCTCCATTTCGCTGAGCCAATTCTCAGCTCCATCACCTAATGTGGTGCCATCAAACTTAGGTGGACTTATCCTTTTAATATCATTGGTGAGTTCAACTAGCCAACCTAGCATTTTTATTTTCTGGTTGGACAAGTACATTAGTATTGTTATTATCAACACCCATATTGGGGTTTTCCTCAGGAGGTGGCTAATTATTATTACCAACTTCTTCTTCCTCCTCATTACCCATCACTTGTTTCTCAAGTACAGTCAAATGATCTCTTGTGTCCAATAGGGCAACAAGGATCTCATCAAGTTTTTGGGCTATTGCTGCTCCTTCATCAGGTGGAGCATTGTTCACAATGTTTCCTCTCGTTCTAACCATTTTTGTTACAAGAAAATTCAAGTTTTTATCAGATTATGGACACAATAGGTCCAAGAGCTGCAACCTTCAGCTCTGATACCAAGATGTAACATTCCTATTTTAAGACTTTAGAAACAAGGATTTTTTTTGAGTAATGTTCTCTGTTCTAAATACATAATTTAGAACACACATTCCATAACAACCATTCTTATAACAAATAACCATATGCAGTTGTGATGACTCGGTAAGCTACCGATCTATTCATTTCATGACTCGGTGAACTACCGATCTATTCATGTTTAACACTAAGTATTGAGTACTTTTACTGTATACCATGTATACTTGGTTCTCTTACCCTGTTCTGGTATTGAGTGATCTGTCTAAGGAACCTAACTAAATAGTTGTTACCAATATTCATCTGCATCATAATCCTTAGACTAGGTGACATAGGACAACGCAATCAGCAGCTTGTGATACTTTGGCCAAATATTTCTAACATACTATTCGTATTACTTATTCCTTGACGACATACTCATCAATCTAGAATACATCCTTCACCCCCACTCTATTGTTATCTAGAATGTCCTTTACTAACTTCGTCAGTCCTCTTGCCCAAGGTTTAACCCTAGTTCTGGTTAACAACGTAGGTTATGATAGGAAGGGGCTCACAAAGACTTAGGATATATTGGCATACTGGGTCAACCTAGGTCAACCTCGTGTGCCAAGGTACCCTAAGTCTTAGAGGGATACTTCCTATCATAACTATGCTACTTGTCCAATCCTAGAAAGAAACTACATTCAAGTCTATAAGTGTGTAGATCTAGATGATCAATGAGAAGGGTGTTGCCACATGTTGATATGTACATAACCTAGGAGATTATTAATATTTAATTAATTTGGATACTTAAAAGTAGATTTCAGCAACCCTGCCCAAACCCTAATCCAACTCTTCCTAAGTTCTTTTCCAAATTAGGTTCCATTAATCCTTGAATAACTTCCTTAACTTAAGATTGCTTTCGATGTTCGTTAATTTTGGCTTAACAAGTAGCTACCAAGAAGAAAGGATAAAAACCTCATAAGTTCCATTTAATGTGACTTAACCATTCAAGGAAGTGTAACAACCACCTAGGTTGTAACTTAATAGACTTTATTAAATGAAGTCTAATGATTATAAATCATATCTTCCTTTTTGTTTACTTTTTCATAAGAGAGGAAGAGTCTCCCTCTTCATGGTTAAGTTCTAGGGTTTAACACACCCTTTATGTCCTTTACAAATTCTATAGTTTTCATTGTAAGTTCATTACACGTTACCTTAATAATATGAATTGTTTAGATAAGAACATTAAATTTTGCAACTTATTTAGCTACATCACATTTAGGGAAATTACTCTAATTCCCTTTTTCCTACTTATCCAAGAATACTCATTTAAACATATAAACAACATGAAGAATATCAACAAGATAGGATTCCATTTCTTTTACAAAGGTACAAGATAATTTACACAACCCATGCAAGTAAATTATCATCCTTCAATTCATTTTCAAAACTTTTACATTTACAAACTTATGCATTTTAGGCATACTTGCATGACAAAAACTTTATTCAAAAGAATATAACTTTACTTTTTCAATACAACTTAAGAACGAATCATAATTCTTCACAAGAATTAAACTTAGATCTACTAATTCATGATATATGTTTTTGCCTTCTTTTTCACTTATGAAGTCCATCTGCAAATATTGCTAGCAGACGGGTCGTTCAATGAACTGACCATGATAAGCACTAAGCCTTAAAACGAAGTGCATTCCACTAATTGTTCTAATAAAAACAACCCGGCTTTAATGAACAATTAGTATTTTATACTCTACGCATAAGTAATAACAATAAAAATAAGAGCATTAATGAACTAGAATTCACAAAAAGAAGAACAAAATATAATCTATAATATGTTTTACAAATTAAAGTATAATTGATCCTATCAATTATCTATACCAAAAACAGATCATAACATCTCATTGTTTCAAATCCTACCAAAATATAATACAACACTTATCTTTACTAGAAGATACAAGAAGTGTTTACAACATATTCTCACTAGGATGTTTCATCTAACTTTCAAGTAAGGAAGAAGAAAACCATTTCCATTATGCCCAAGTACATAGCATCAACAAAGTAGAAACACGTGCATATCATGACTTAAACTGTTTCCTTTTCTACCAACCAATCATCAATCTCTTTCTACTTTAACGGTCCAATCAAATGACAAGTATAAGAAAACTAATTGAGTAATGATTCTCTTTTTCCCATAAGAATAATTAACAGAAGGTTTTGAACCAATGAACTTAACCCAACTGCACTAGAAAACGAGTCCTAACAGAATATGATCCCAATTTGTAATCATTTCTTGCAAATTAATTAACAGCTTTTACCATTTCTTATACATACATTTAAGTTCATGTAAGAGTTCCCAAAATATAAAACAATAAAAACTTCAAGGAAAGAGAAAACTTAATGCTACCTTCATTTCAAAATCTTCCCATTATAATGCATGAATTCCACTTTCCATTCGGAACATTATAACAATGAAGTTCATACACAACCCACAAACACTAAAGAATCATAGTTTATCTTTCAAAGACTTAACATTCTTTCATTGGACCCAACAAGAAGTATGAAATCTGAGTAGATGCTAACACTCAAAATTTCCCAATAGTTCAGTCAAGACAAAACTATCTTGATAGTATTTCAACACATCACTATAAGAACTACATGATTGGGATTCCAATAAAATGACAAACCAACAAGCTAATTCCAATCAAGATCTCAAAGATTTTACCCAACAACCTACTAAACCATGCTTCCAGTTTTCTCCTTACACATGTGGTTTGTTTCAAAAGAATTCTAAATTTAGAACCATTCAATCTAGTAATAAACTCAATTTAAATGACAAGATCAAAACAACATATTAAAAATACGTTCTGTCCAAGACTTGAATTACAAATCCGAGCACAATGTAAAGCATAAGCTCCCTCAAAGGATCAAGATCATTCAAGTGATTATAAATAAGTTTGGGCAACAACATGCTCCCTTTTTAGTTTATAAAATAGTCAAAGAAACCAAAAAGACTATAAGATCTGAACCAATACATCGTTCAGGTTACAATTTTTAAAAACACCAAGTAACAAATTGATTGTATAGTGTTGCATCACAATATCTCAATCACGAGTTCATTTATACACCAGCATCGTAATGCTAGACCGAATATAATGAAATTACTTAAAAAATAGTTCAAAATAAGAAAAGTGCTTCCATTTTCAGTTAACATCCTATCAAACCCTATTTCCCAACTCAAACAGAATGTAAGATGCTTAACAGAGCTTAGACTAGATGACAAAAAAACATGAAAGCCATGTTCATAAAGAACCTTCAATAATAGTTTATATGGTCATAGAGACAATAAATCACAAGCACCATGCCATATGCGGGCTTCAATAAACAGTCCAATTTATCCAAGATAATAAAACACAGGTTCCAAGTTAGATGTAGGTTTTAACAACAGTCAAAGTTTTCACAAGATGAAATATAACAACCAAGCCATATATGGTTTTATCCACAGTCCCATTCATCTATGAAATAAAACATAAGCACCATAGAACCGAGAATCTCCAACAATAGTTCTCTCCTACCAAAACAAGTTTCCAATAGAAAGATCAAACTTGCATACAAGTTTTCATAAGAACATGAGTTCTTTACTAGCTCAAGATCACAAAATACATCAAGTTCACAAAACACTAATCTCAACAAGACACAGGCGGAACTCGAGTTTCCATAAAAACTTAGCTAGTAATTTATTGGCAACAAAAGTAGTCGAACCAAAACAAACAATTTCCAACAACTGAAAATGCCAAATAGAGTTACCAACTTTGTTCTTGCATGCATAGTTCTTTGTTCTAAAACAATACAACATAAGTTTCCAACAAAATCACATATACCATGGATTCAAAACCCAGAATGCAAGATTTACTAAACCCATCAACCAATTAACCAAATAGAGCATGCAATGCACAAAACTCAATAGAGCAGAGTTGCTTTAATGAAAACACTTAGAGGAAAGCAAGAGATTTTAACAGTTAGAGCCTATCATGCTTGATAGTGTCTCTGTCAAATCAAAGAAGACCTCCAGCTGAGCTCACTTCTTCTCCTCTTCTCCACGAAAGATCAAACAACTAGATACCTCTTCCATAATGCCTCTTATAAATTCCACGAAATGAAAATAGATTCGAAACCTCAAAAATAGCCATGAAGTGCAGTTCAACTTGTTGGTTCAAAAAACTAGAGCGCATGTAGAATGAAAATTAGAGAACATGCAAAGTGAAACAACCCAAGAAAAATCTGTTGGCATGCCTACCAAGACGGTTTGGGCTTGTAAACCAAAAGCAATTAATTCCATTAATTCCAAATCTCCCGCCTAATCTTCCTTGCCACCGCCTACCAAGTCTAGTGAATGCCAAGTCAAAAATAACATGTATTTCCATTTTAGTGACACTTCCACCTAAGCCTCCACCAAGTCATCTAGCCCCTGCCAAAACTGGTAGTCCGTATGCATTTACCAACCTTATCAATAACATAAATGCCTTAGGAACCATCACCCAAGTGCATGTGACCACTTAAGTCCCCATTCATATCCATTAGTTTAGGATAGATTAGATTGCTTAGGTTAGATCTTAGGTAGAATTAAAATTTATACCATAGGATATAACACTAGCAACTAACCCCCACCATAGGCCTTAACAAATAGGTTTAGATAATTTCCACATAGGCAAATTAATTAAAAAAATAATAGTTTTAGGCATTAGGTTAGATTAAAATAATACCTTGTAGTATTAGGATCCAAGTTAATTTAATACCTAGTAACCTTTCCAATTCCATTAGCATCAAGCTTAGGTTAGGTTGCAAATCAACCAATCATAACAGAATAAGGAGCTTTAGGTTAGAATCAAAATTCTATCAAGTGACATAGCTTAGGTAGAAATATTGTTATTTTACCTAGCTTAGGATCCCGTAGGTTAGTCCTATATAGGATCCTGGATCTCTCTTATGCCATGAATAGGCTGCATTTCCATTTTCATCAACAATGACCTGTCATGGTCAATCTCCAAAGACCCAAGAAAAAAACCCACTGAATGAAGTATGTTCACACAGAAATCAAAGAACTTGCAATAACAAATTTCGTTCTCCAATGTGTATCTTAACTCATGGAATGTCAATTTTACCATTCGTTCAACAGAGTAGATTTAAAACATTCTTTGGATCACTAAAATTGATCCAAGGATGAGTCAGATAAATAGATAAGTTTACAACTCTTAAACCAAATTGCAAATCACCTACCAGAAGTGAAAAATGGATTCAAGGAAGCCATTCCAATTCAGTCAAAGGATCTTAAGAGTATAAAAGACTTATCCATATCAAGCATGATTTCCAATAATCAGAAGAACATATCCTTATAAGGAAAATCACATGTCAACACTTGAATGCAAAGGAGGAAAATAACAACTATCAAGGGTGTTACATATGGTAGATTTGATTCTTGATCATCTTAGGGGTAATATCCTCATTTTGGAGTGTTTTCTTCACTAAAATAGGGGTTGACTCTCCTTGTAGGGGGATGGTTCTCTACTAAACTACGGGTTGGTGTTTCTTGTGAAGTTGGTGCTTCATTAAATTTGTTTACTTTGTGTAATATAAGAAGATTTTCAGTGGTTTTTCTTCCCAATGAGGGTTTTCCACTTATATATTTTTATGTGTTCTCTCTCATGTTTTATGGTAATTTGAATGTATTGTGTAGACCTAATAAGATATCATTAAATTTATGTGAATGAATGGATGTTAATGGATGATGAAAGTAATGGTAAATTAAATAAGGAATTTTTAGGGATTTTTCACCTCCTTTAAGTCCAATTTGCTTTTAACAATTGGTATCAGAGAATGTCCTTATGAAGCAATTCTAACAACTTGGAGGAGATCCTAGAAGCACAATATGGCTAAGAAAATTAGGAAAGAGAATCAGGAGTTGAGAGCCATGGCCAAGAAGGATGAAGAAACTATCAAAAGTCTCAAGAGTCAATTGAAGAAGGATACTTCAGATTTTAGTTCAATGGAAAAAGAATGTGAAAGTTTGAATAAAAATATCTCGTGATGTTTGTATGTACAATCAAGAAAATATTAAAGAGGTGTTAATGGATCTACAAGAAGATTTGGATTTCCATAGGAAGAAAAAAATTAGTTTGAAATCTGAAATCAAAGGTATAATAGAATCTATTAAGGCCAAGTGTTTGCAAAACTCAAGGATGATTTTCAAACCTACGAGATGAAAATCCTAATCTATCATATCAAGAATCTAGTCCTAGTTCCAAAGGAAGTGAATATGAAGTTTTCATGGAAATAAGGTCTATTTAAGGCCTAATCTCATTAGATAGCCAAATGTAATGATGTATGAAAAATTTCATGGTTATTGTTATTCTTGCAATGGTTTTGGTCATAGAGCAAGGGATTGTAGGAAGTTTTTCAATTGTGTGTACCCTTGGAGTAATGGAAAAGACCACAAGAGTGATCAGTCAAGATACATGCAAGATGTTATTTTCTACAAGTGTTATCTCAATTGAAAGGTTTTGTTCTCATGAATCATCTAGGAAAGTGAATAATGTTAATGCTCCCAAAAGTAAGGAAGTATGGATTCCTAAATAGGTCAAAGGAGTGTTAGGTTTAGTAAATATGAAAGAGAAAAAGGTGATCAAAGATGAAAAATGGTCTATCCATGCTTGTGAGATAAAATTTCTAATTCAAAAGATAAAGAAGATCATATGTATCTAATATACTTTCATTATCTTGTGCATGAAAAATTGAAATTGTTAGGAGTTTGGGACACCTTGTAAGAGTGATAAGGTATGTTAAGTGACTTATCCATATAGTTTTTAGACTTTTTCACTAGTAGGTGTTTTATTTTGTAAAAATTATGCATAAGTTAGGTACCTTTAGGTT
Source organism: Taxus wallichiana var. yunnanensis (assembly GCA_018340775.1). Taxonomy (NCBI): domain Eukaryota; kingdom Viridiplantae; phylum Streptophyta; class Pinopsida; order Cupressales; family Taxaceae; genus Taxus; species Taxus wallichiana. Next base: position 384,027,783 of record CM031242.1, read on the forward strand.
TATACTTAATAGTCAAGAGTTTATCGAATGTTGATTATGTGTTTGGTGATCTGTGTTGTCTAAATTCAATCAAGGTGGAAGTATTTTATGCCTTTATTTTTCATATAATAGAGTATAATGGTTTTTTTAAAACAAATAAGAAAAGTTTCTATATCAGTGTGAAGCCTATTATAATTGTGTCTCAATCTTAGTAAGGTGTCATGGCCCAATATTTTGAAAGTTAAATGTTAAGAATATCAAGATATTGTGTTTTGAGTATTGTTCCATGCCTAAATATGATGAAAATTTTATATCGTATATATTATGCATGCATTATGAGTTCTTGATGATACGTGTCTCCAAAAATGTTGTATCCTGTGTATAACAGATGGTTAAAAGGTGGAAAGTGTTCAAGTTTTATTCATTGAATCATGAGATTTTATGTATGTTTGTGACATCATTAATAGTCAGTATCACCTTTCTTTGAGAAATTTTTTTGGTCTTCCATTTCTATGTTCTAGGTCTATTAGGTAGTCATGTGTGCCATCAAGGTTGCAAGGTTATGAAATTATATCTCAAGGTCATGAGTATTCTTCAAAGTATGCCACACCATGTCTAAAAGGATCTATATCTCAAAGAGAGTAAAGTCATGATGACCTTTAATCTTGAATAAGTGTGATTGTGTTTGAGAATCAAGAAGTAGTTAGTCAAAGCCCATAATGTCCTTGTAATAAAATGTTTGAGTTCCATAATTTATGTGCAAGGAAGTATAAGGTTGTGTTCTAACTCAAAATAGGTCTAAGTTCACTATGTATCTAGATCTTATAAGAGTCTTAAGGTCTATGCAGGGATTCTTCAAGGAGGAGTTTGATTAGCTTGAAGAATGAATTTTTTCATGGTGTTAAGAAGATATGATGTTCCCTCTCTAGCTATGTGAGTGTTGAATCAAGGTATGAGTTTGTGTTTTTATCTAAGGTCTTTGATAATGTCATCAATGATGGGTAAAGTTAAGAATTTTGAGCCTATAAGTGTAACATAAGATATGAAGATATGTGTGGAGTTATGTATTAACTCTCTAAAAGGTCCGATGGAATAATTCATCTTAGTGAATTATGAAGAATCACAAAGTGTATTAGGGATGTGATAATGGATGGAAAGTACAATGGGAAAAGGAATCTTAAGTTGAACTTAGAGTATGGCTAGCTTAAATATCAAGAAGACAAGTTAAAAAGAAGGAAAATAAGACCGTCCCATCAATTTAGGGGTTTCTTAATTTTTACAAGTTAGATCAATGAAGACTATAGTGTCTTGAACTAATAATCTATAAAAAAATGTGCTATAGGCTAAGGGACTTATTTTGAATTTTTTTCTAGAAAGAATGTCTCAATTGTTTGAAATTAGACAAGTTTTCCAAATTGCTCTTACACAAAGGTTGTAAGACCGACAAAGATGATTGTTTTTCCATAGTGACAAGAATATGTATCTCTCGAGATAATATGGAGCTTGTAAAATCATGCTTTAGGTTAGTGGAGTCATCATAATCCAAATGAAGCCTAGTCTAGAGCTTGAATCATATGGATGCATACCTATAGATCTAAGAATGACAACTAAGGCAATGTGCTTATATTTGACTTTGATCAAGTATGGAAGATGCATAGAAGGTTTTCAAAGATATATTTAAATGAGTTCATCTTGTCACTCATTTATTTAGGTATAATGTATAGTGACTTCAAAAGATACGAGTGATTCAATGTTTTTGCAAGAGTCTTGATGACTGTGAAATTTTTGCTCAAACTATGATTTGTGTTTAGATGGTTTCATTCAAGCTTTAATAGAGGAAATTTGTATTTCTCAATATTATCTTGTGAAGAGATCTCGGGTGTCGCAATATGTGTCATGTTATGCATTAAAGTGATTGAAGGATGAAAATAATTATCAAGAGCAAGGATCTGTTAGGTATGTCTAGTAGTTTATGATCTTATTGAACTGAGATCCTAGTTGAAGATGGGTTGAATAACATGTAAAAATACTTGAAAGAGCATAAAGCCATAAAGTAAGTAGAGAATCAATTCTATAATAGGGTATTTTTGAGTTCTTAAAAGGGCTACAAGATTTTGAATGGAAAGTTGTGGTATTTACTTTTAGTCTTCTCAAAGAGTTACAAGTTTTGTGTGGTCATTGAGACATAAAATGGTGACTACCAGTTATATAAAGGTTTGTAACACCTTAAAGAATGAATTTTCATAGTCTTGAGAAACAAAGTTACAATCAAGTGGAAGTTAAAGTAGTATTTTTAAGTTGATAAACATTGTACCATGCATATGTATGATATTTTAGAATTTGAGGTTTTGTGTCAAGAATATGAAGGTCTTAGTATTGAAGTAAAGTGTTATCTCTTAAGCTCTTAGTGTCTGAGATACAAGTTTATTTTTCAAATTTGATTATATATCTGGAAGTCACTTAAGGTACGGGAGTTTTTCTTATTCTCTCATTAGATGCTTAAGGGTTATTAGTTGTGCTAGAAGGAAATGAGTTGTTGAATGCAATTTGTAATAGAGTAGATCACCAAAATTGATCTCAAAGTACTGAGTAGAGTGTGAGGTTCATGAAAAAATGCTTCAAATTTAACAAGGAAGTGTATAGTATGTGGAGATTCTCAAGATCATGAAGGTGTATTTTCATCATGAAATGTTGTCTGAAATAGATTATAGAAAAATTCATATACTCGAAGTTGAATTAGCATGAAAATGAGTTGAGGATTGAAACATGGAGCTAAATGCTTAAGATGGATATATAAGGCATAGGGATTTCATCTATGAGATTAATCAAGTATTCAGGATGCCAAGAAGGTGAGAGAGGTTGAACATATGACTATTTGCAAGTATGCTTCAATGATAATCAAGTTTTGAGTCAAACAAGTATAATATCATTCAAAGAAGATTGGAAATACTAAAATAGTGTTTCAGTGGATGAAGAAAGGTGGTTGAAACCATTCCATGGTTCAATAGAAAGGTAAGAACCTCAATTTTGATGTTTTCACTTAAAGATGGATGCAATGATTCCAGGGGAGGATTTAGAGTTTTTTTGTAAGATTGAGTTGAGTTTATAACATTAAAAAGTTTTTCATTTTTGCACCGAAGATGTTGTTTAGGGACAATAGTCTTAATGATAGTCATGTTGAGATTGGAGAAAAAAATTGGCCTTTGAGCATGAAAGAAGTATAGAAGGTGATGTTAAATAATAGTTGAAGGCTAAAATGGAGGCCATGAGATCAATAGGATCTTATCTCATGACCAAATCAAGTCTATGAATCTTTATATGTTGTTGATGAAGTAAAAAGGAGAGGTTTAAGTCCCATGGGGATCTATTTGAGTCAAATAAGTTGTATTTTCATTGTTCCCATTGTGTTTAGTCAAGTTTTATCATTTTCCATGTATAGTTGTATGTATATCATTTGTTATAGATGTTAAAGGGTGGAAACACATAAAAAACATGGAAATGAGGTCATGTAGGTGTATTGTCTTGTTGGTTATCATTAATGTTTCTGAAGGTGGTTGCCATCAATGAAAAATGGGGATATTATTGGCCATTGTGTGTTAGTGTTGTCATTGATTTCAAATAAATTAATGGAAAATGGTGTCATGGTGTTGTATGTGTCTCCATGAGGTGTCAATCAATGTAAAACATGAAGTTTGATTCGTAGTGTCCAAGTTTGGAGAATTCTAAGAGGTCTTGGAGCTTGATTTCTTAGGCCTAGTCATGGTTTGAGTATTCCCAAGTTAGTTTGATTATGTCATGAGGTAATTAATGGTCCTAGAACTATGTTACAAGTGTTAATGAGTCTATAATAGGTCATCATGGTTAGTTCATGAAGTTTTATGATTGAGTCAAGTCATTCCAGGCCTATTCCTAGCCCTGGAGCATGTAAAATGGTATGGTGTCTTGAGTTTTGGATCTGATAAGTATTTTTGGAGCATGGTAAAAATATGGTGACAGTTTATATGAGGTGTATGGTGATTTTTAGGTCAGTTCTAACAGGTACAATACATGTTTGAGGTCATTGGGAAACACATAGGTGAGAAAGAGGCAAGATAACACAAGTAAGTCTTAATGGATAGAGAGTTTCAAATATATTTGGTATATATGGTGAGTATGGAAAGTTATAGGATGTTGTCATGATTCTTCATGGAAAATTTTAGGTCATTATAAAAAATTATTTGCAAGATATGTAATTTTTAGTAAAACTGGGTGATTTAGAGTGTATTTTTAAGACAAAAGATGGCCTTCTACTACTCATTGTGAATTTTATGATTTGAATGGGTACCTGATATCTTTGGAATAGATTATTAGGTTATTTATTAAGGTTTTAAAAAATAATGAGGTGGTTTTATTATCACGTTTTTATGAATGATCGTTAAGAAGATAAGTTGCTTTAAAACCCTAGTTAAACCCTAGCTAAAAGTGACTTGGAGAAAAAGAGGTATCATGAGCCTATTTTGATTAATTTTTCCAAAGTGATGATTGGATGTTGTATTGGAATCCTCTAGATTTATAGAAATATGGATTAGATCATTTGATCAGTGTATGGGACCCCACACCAAAAATTCTTGTTTATGAAGAAGTTCGAGTTTAAGGAAAAGTTTTCCAAAGGAGTCAAAAATAAATTGAAATTGTTTTTATCCCTAGATTTTTAATATATTTCCATCATAGTTTCAGATCATGATTGAGATTGTAAATGGAAAAGTGTTCCCTATTTATGAATATTGGGGAAGTTTGGAGCATTTGGTGGTAAAAATGGAATTGCAAGAGCTACAGAAGGATTTTGGACTCCATTCATGTATTTTTGTGACCCTGGTTCAGAGATATTTCCATTGGTATATAAAAATTGTGTTTTTGATATGGTATCATGAATTTATGACCTATTATTTGTGGGTTAAATCTAGAGGATGCTTAGTCCAGCAGGGTGTCAAGTGGCTTCATGAGGTAAAATGATACTTCTAAGTTGTCCATGCTTGTTGAAGGTTTCGATTGCTTATAAATCATTTCTAAGGGTTTTATATGATTTGGTTAAGTGTGGAAATAATTTCTTATGTGCTAGAGCAAGTTGACCTCAAGGTTAGTTCTTGAGTCCTCGAAGGCTAAAGAAGTAGTTTTTAGAGATGGATCTAGTTGATGGCATTCCACTTAGATTTGGGAGGAAAATTTACATTTTATGGAAATAGGATTTAAAGAGATTTATATTGGTATATTTTTGTGTCTTGTTGATGATATTTGATGGGTAATATAGCTTGTTTTGTTTTCGAATAGGATTTCTCGATGAAAGCTTGAGGTAGATGATGCATGTAATGGATTGGTTAATTATTGATATCACTTGGATATTGAAGAGGGATGTATATTGTTCTTGATGAAGGAATTTTTAGGTCTTGGAAGTGACGAGAAAAGGTGCAAACCATTTGAGTGTTTCACTCGGAAATGTTTCGTTCCTTTTAGAAACAAATAAGGTTAGGGGCTGGAGGAATACAGTAGAATGTCGAGATGGTGTGCGCGTCACCGTAGAGAAAGATCAGCCGACCGCTGAAGAAATCCTTTTTGTCTTGGAAGGACTACTCGCAAATAAGAACACAAGACCACAAGATTTTAATTAGACAATAAATGAGGGAACTCGCCTTGGGCCCAGTGAAATATAAAACTTCCTTTCGAAGGTGGTCAGCCTCCCGCTAATATGAATTAACACAAAAGACCGTAAGATATCAATTAAGTTGTTTCGTTGGGGGTAGGGAAAGGCTGGTTTTCTAGTTTTGATCAGAGGAACCGATGTCGGTTACTTGTAACAACCGATGCCGGTTTCTTGATAACCGATACCGGTGGGTTCTAGGATCTTCTTGGTAGCTATGGTGTTTGTAAGGCTGGTTTATGGATGATATTAGGAAATGAGATGATGAGGGGTAAAGGAATGACAGTTAGATGCAATGGCACGTTGGGTAGTGGATTCAGAAACGGATTTAGGCGGACTGAGATTCAAGAAGCATAAGAAATGTTATAACAAAGGACATGCAAGATGTGACTTACTAGTTTTGACCAAGATGCAAGCTGATCTCATTTCTTTGTAGAACACTTCTCGTATTTCCACTGCGTCTCGCTCGGTCAAGTGAAGATCCGACTCTGTTTCTCGCTCCCAATGCTCTCTGTTGATCCAGAAATCCTTCCCTCTGATCCCAAAATGAAATTTCGGTCCGTTGTTTTTGGTTTGGGGAGCCCATTTACAGGGAACCGATGGCGGTTGCGTAACCGACGGCGGTCGAGTAGGAACCGGCATCGGTAAGGAAAAAGTAGGCTATTTTTAGTAAAATAGCCCACCTTCCCTGCTTTTCTCCCGAGAGATCAGTTGCGGGCTCGGTCAAGTGACTAGAAGGTCGGTTTTGGGTGTGAGAAAGGGGTCATTAGTTATGGGTGTAGGTGTGGACCAAGTTATGGGTCTTAATTAGGTTAGTTTTAGGGTTAGGGCTAGGTCATGATGAAGTGGCAAAGTGAGGTGGTAGGTAGGGTGATGTGGATTTATCAATTAGAAGGAAATTAATAAATAATTGTGTAAGGTTTAGGTGATGAGGTTATATTGCGAGATGAGATGCGGGTCACAAGGGGTCGTAAGACACGAATTTGGTGTCTACATTAGCCCCTTATTGTCGTGTAGCTTGTTTTGTAAAGTCGCATGACAATAATATGAAGTGGTTTCTCTGTTAAGGATATAGGTAATCCCCCAAATCTATCATAGATTGAGTGAACGGAAATCGTGGGATAGGGTTGATAAAGGGTTAATGTTGTAGAGAGGATGGTAAGGTGGTGGGTAGGTCCAAGGAAGCGCACGCATGTGTGAAATGCAATAAGACGACTAGGGTATATGATTTGACGAGCAAACCAAAGCAATGTATAGGCAAAGGTCGATAGTTTATCCAAACAAGGGTGATATAATCCGGTATCCAAGGCATAGGAAGTAGCTCCGGTATATAACAAGTAAGGTATAGGAACGTTTAGGCATGTTCGGCAAAGCATACAAATGGTTGGTTTGGTTGAGATAAACGTCACGGTCTAGGTCAGGAAAAGTTGGTCGACGATCAAGTCAAGGACCCTAATCATGCTAAAACATGAACAGTGAGCTCGATTGAACAAAAGGTACATGATGGATGGATAAAATAAAACGTTGATTGTGGGTATGGTATCAAGGTGATACGGCCTTGGGTCGGGCCAAGTTGTTGGGTCAGTGGCCTTGGGTCGTGCCATAAGGGTAGAGTGAGGCCTTGGGTCGGGCCAAATTGTTAGGGCGAGGCCTTGGGTGGGGCCGGATAGGTAGGTTGAGGCCTTGGGTCAGGCCAAATGGTTAGGGTGAGGCCTTGGGTGGGGCCGGATAGGTAGGTTGAGGCCTTGGGTCGGGCCAAATGGTTAGGGTGAGGCCTTGGGTCGGGCCGGATAGGTAGGTTGAGGCCTTGGGTCGGGCCAAATGGTTAGGGTGAGGCCTTGGGTCGGGCCAAATGGTTAGGGTGAGGCCTTGGGTCGGGCCAAATAGGTAGGTTGAGGCCTTGGGTCGGGCCAAATGGGTCGGGCCGGATAGGTAGGTTGAGGCCTTGGGTCGGGCCAAATGGGTAGGTTGAGGCCTTGGGTCGGGCCAAATGGGTAGGTTGAGGCCTTGGGTCGGGCCAAATAGGTAGGTTGAGGCCTTGGGTCGGGCCGAAAGGTAGGTTGAGGCCTTGGGTCGGGCCAAATAGGTAGGTTGAGGCCTTGGGTCGGGCCAAATGGGTAGGTTGAGGCCTTGGGTCGGGCCAAAAGGTAGGTAGGTTGAGGCCTTGGGTCGGGCCAAATAGGTAGGTTGAGGCCTTGGGTCGGGCCAAATGGGTAGGTTGAGGCCTTGGGTCGGGCCAAATAGGTAGGTTGAGGCCTTAGGTCGGGCCAAATTGTTAGGCGAGGCCTTGGGTCGGGCACAAATGTAAACAAATGGTGTTCAACAAAGGTGGATATAGGCGATATGTGGTTAAAAAGGGGAAAATGGTAAATAAGGGCAAAAAATTGGGGGAAAGTTGGAAGAAAAAACCTGATGTCGATTCTACGTGACCGATATCGGTTAAGGGACCGATACCGGTTCATTAGGGCAACATGAAACCGATATCGGTTAAGGGCGAAAAACCTATAAAAAGAAAAATATGGCTTGTCATTGTCACTTTGTTATTTTGAAAACCAAATTGACTTGTCTGACATGGAGAGTTGAGATTGGAGGTTTATTGAGTGAGGTGGAGCTATTTTGCTGGAGGAGTGAGTTGTTTGTGGGCCCGAGTGAGGAGGAGGCAGCAGTTGATTGGCCGGGGACCCAGCAGATCAGAATTGGAGCTATGGCACAGGCAGGAGGAGCAGGAGGGGCTGGACCAGCTGGACCACCACCACCCATCCCACCACGACGACGTGTCGTCGTACGGGTAGGCTCGGAACTCTTTATTTTGTGCATTTGAATGGTATTAAGCGAAATTGGGGGTTTGGGTAGGAATTTACATTTTTTAGGAAATAATGAGTAAATTGACGTAATTTGAAAAACGAAGAGGATAGATGGGTAAAATAGGGCAAGTCGGCTGGGTGGGTAGGTTTTTAGGGTGTTTGGGTGGGTAGATAAGTATAAAAATGCAAAAATATGGGCGGGGGGCCGCGCGGGGGTCGACGATCACGATCCTCACCTAGTTCGGGATGAGGCGTAAGGGTCTAAATAAATGTTAGCAAGGTATAAGAATTAATAAGGATGCCGACCTGCGTGTCGATGATAGAGAAGATGTATTTGTTTAACATCTAAATAAAACTGAATATGTATGTTGATTTGAGTTACGATAATAATAAGAATGTTTTCGTTTTGACTTTCGGTGTTTTGAAAAAGGATAAAGAGGAATGTGATAGAAATACACAAAAATATTTATATTTACCACACATGATAGGTTATGGTAGGGGATGGTCGAGCTAACCTTGGGAGACCCCATGTCTCCGAAGTGCTGCCTACATAGCCCATTGCACAAAGCAAGGAGGGGCCTCAGACCGATGTAGTTCTCCCTTAGGACCAGGGAGAGGTGAATTTAGGCAATTTGGTTGTGGTTAGGAAATTTGTCGTTTGGTAAAAATTTGATGTTGGTAGGGTAATGTTGTTGGTGTTGGTAGGATAATGTTGTTGGTGTAGGTATAGGTGAAGCAAAAGTTAGCATACCCAAGTAGTAGGGAAGCGTGTCCTGATTAAGATCAACACACAATCCTAGATGCGAGGCAAAGCGGAAAAAGTGCTCTGTAGGTGAAAAGAGCTAAACAAACCACACAACGTAGAACGAGCTTGAAGCCCTAGGTACCGTGCATAGACAAGAAGTCAATAGGTGAAAAGAGTTGTATGATCACAATATATCAGGTGTACGTTACGTCCCTTGAGTTGAAACAAATGGTGAGGTGAGGTGGATGATATAGCTGAGGTATAGAGAACTTGTTACAAAGTGAGTGTTCTGACGAAAGAGAACCTACCCTAAATAGACAAGTCCATGACCCAAAAAGTTCTTTTGAATGAGGCTTTTATTTGACTGAATATAGACTGATCGATGCGGGAAGTCTACAAGGGATATTGATTGTACTATTCTTGAGGTCTTCGCAAAGCTGATCCATGCGAGAAGCTTCTGAGAAAAGGCTGACTGTGTATAGCTGTCCTTCGGGGGAGCAGTCTATTTATAGTAGCAGATATGATTTTAGTGCATAGCTGTCCTTCGGGGGAGCAATCTATTTATAGTAGCAGCAATAGTGGCATATAGCTGTCCTTCCTTCGAGGGAGCAATCTATATTTAATTTAGATGACTAGATGTTCTTTTGCGTGAAGCATCTAGTTTAGTAGGAAGTTTGACTCAAGAAAATCCCATAAGAATACGGCTTATTTTAATACTTTGAAGTCATGGACTAGACTAAAAAGGGAAGGCATCATCAAGGGAGGTGAGAAGTGATTTTGATTTTATTTTGAGATATAGAAAACAAAGTGTATGTAGCGGGTAAATGAGCTCAAGGGACGAGCAATAGGTAGATAAGAAGTGATATAACACTAGATTCAATAAGAGAATGGTCAAGATGCAAGGCATTAAGGGGTTCAGCTCAGCCACCGTTAAGCGAAGCTAAATGATAAGTGCCTCGATCCATAGGTGTGAGTGATTATATAAGGCCCAATCCAATTGGGAGCAAATTTTCCACGTTTGCTCTTTTCTAGTTTGGTGACATGTTGATTCTCTTTGAGGACAAGATCACCAACCTTAAAGGTACGCTCATGAAGTCGCTTATCATAAGCACGCTTGATGCGTTTTTGATAGATTTGGAGGTGATCAAGAGCTGTAAGACGACGTTCGTTAAGAAGCTCCAATTGGGCTAACCATTCTTGGCGGAAATCATCGTTGGTGAGAATATCCTGAAGGATATTCGAGGAGGGTATTTGTATTTCGAGAGGCAAGACGGCCTCGGTACCATATACCAAAGAAAAAGGTGTAGCGTTAGTAGAGGTACGAATGCTAGTACGATAAGCCCAAAGGGCATAGGGAATGTGATCGTGCCAATTTCTTCCTGATTCATTGACAACTTTCATGAGGATTTTGTTAGGGTTTTATTAGAAGATTCACTTGACCATTGGCTCATGGATAGTAAGGCGATGAGAAACTAAGTTTGATACCAAAGTTGTCACAAAGGTCTTGTAGCAACTTGTTTTTAAAGATTTACCATTATCTCGTTATTAGGTGATGAGGAATACCAAAACGACAGATAATGTGATGGTTAATGAATTCGACAATTTTTTCTTTTTTGATTGAAATGAGTGGAATGGCCTCCACCCATTTTGTGTAATATTCGGTTGCTGTGATTATCCAACGGTGACGTTGCGAAGAGGTCGGGTGAATCTCACCAATAAGGTCTAAACCCCATCAGAGAAAGGCCAAAGATCTCGTGCGACCTGTAGCGGATGGCTAGGAGTATGTTGAAGGTTGGCATGTTGTTGACACATAACACAACGCTTAACATATTCGTAGCAGTCGTTATTGAGAGTAGGCCAATAATAACCTAGGCGAAGGATTCGTTTAGCCACGGCAAGGCCACTAAAATGTCCACCACAAATCCCATCATGGACTTGTTGGATGGTATAGGTAACCTCCGCGCCGGTTAGACAGCGAAGGAGGATGCCATCAAAGCCACGTTTATAGAGGAGTCCCCCCATGACAACATAACGAGAAACGCTTTTAAGAAAAGCACGTTTACCAGTACTAGTAAGGTCAGAAGGGAGAACAGAGGTTGTAAGGTAGTCATGGAATTGGTGATACCAAGTATCCGGTGAGTTAGCAGACACAGTATTTATCGTACAAACAACCGGGGCTGAATAGGATGGGGCAAAGAGTTGTTGGACCACGACGAATAATTCAGAGTCAGTTGGTGCGGCGGGAATTTGCGAGGCCAAGCAAGCCATAGTATCCGCAAATTTGTTAGTGGAGCGGGGAACGGTTTGGATAGAATAGTGAGTAAAGAAGGCTAGAAGTGAATCCACGTAGTGTTTGTACTTTTGAAGTTCCTCATTTTTGCATTGGTAGACGCCCATAACTTGATTGACTACCAATTGAGAGTCACCAAAAATATTGATAGATTTGATGCCTAAGTGTAACGCAACTTGGAGACCCAGAACAAGGGCCTCGTATTCCACTGTATTATTAGTGCAGGGGAAATCAAGCCGGAATGAAAGAGGCATAGGTTCAGCATCGAGAGGAATGAGAACAATGCCGGATCCTCCGCCGCGCTGGCATTTAGATCCATCGAAGAAGAGGGTAATTTGATACAACTCTTCCCCGAGTGAAAGAGTGGCGATGAGTTCGTCGGGAATGTAAAATTGGTAAATTGTTCCCTGTAAAGGGGCCTCCGCAAGTTGGTCTCAAGAGAGTTTGTCCTTTGATTGACTTTTGTTGTATAAACTCAAGGTCGAGGTCAGCGAGGAGCATGAGCCATCGAGTGATGCGTTGGTTTAGATGTGGTTTGGCGTACATATAATGAATGGGGTCCATGTTGGTGATGACAAAAGTTTTGTGATTCAGGAGGTAATGTCGAGTTTGGTAGCTACGAATGATAGGGCTAGGCACAATTTTTCTACATGTGTATACCTAGTCTCGTAATCCACGAGGGTACGACTTATATAATAAACGGCCTGTTCTCGACGTGCCGAGTCCCGATGTGTGAGCATAGCTCCTATAGCATGGTCAGTGGCGGAAAGATAAAGGTAGAAAGGGCGGTCGTCCTGGGGTGGGATAAGCACGGGTGGCTGCAAGAGATAAGTTTTGAGAGCTTCGAAGGCTTGGTGACACTCCTCACTCCATTGAAAGGCAACGTCCTTTTTAAGAAGGTGATGAAAAGGGTGACATCGATCCGAGAGTTGGGAGATGAAACGCCGGATGGATTGAAGTTTACCCTGCAAACTACGCAATTGTTTGAGGTTTTTGGGTGGAGGCATTTCTAGGATAGCTTTTACTTTAGATGGATCGACCTCAATGCCACGCAAAGAGATGATAAAACCAAGAAGTTTCCCCGAAAGGACACCAAAGACACATTTCTTTGGTTGAAGATGAACAGAATATTGCAACAGGCGATCGAAAATAATGGTTAAAACATCGAGATGTTCACTGCGATGTTTAGACTTGCCAAGAAGATCGTCGACGTAATCTTCAAGGATAGTGTGCATAATGTCATGAAAAATGTAGGTCATAGCCCGCTGATAGGTAAGGCACCACCATTCTTAAGGCCAAACGGCATGACACGATAAAGAAAGGTTCCCAAGGAGTTATGAAAGCGGTCTTATGTTGATCGGTGGGTGCGACTAAAATTTGATCAGATCCCAAAAGCCATCCATGAGAGAAAGCATTTCATGGCTCGCAGTGAGATCAACAAGTTGATCAATACTGGGAGGGGAAAGTCATCCTTAGGGCAAGCGAGGTTAAGATCCCGTAAAATCTGCGATATCCGAAGTCCCCCGCGCTTTAGTGATGTGTACGATGTTAGAAATCCATTGAGGATAGTCAATAGGCAAGATGAAGGAAACAGAAAGAAGTCGTTGAAGCTCTTCTTTGACCAAGAGGGCAATGCGTGGATGCATTTTTCTCAGTTTTTGTTTGACTGGTTTGGAATCGGGATTTAGGGTGATGTTATGGATGGCAATGGTAGGATCAATTCCTGGCATGTCCGCGTAGGACCAAGCGAAAGCTTGGTTGCGGGTACGGAGGAAGGTAGTAAAGGCAGCTTGTTCTGATGTGTTGAGGGATTGTCCGATCTTCACAATGTGAGGATCTTCCTCCGTGTGGATGTTGATTTCAATAGTAGACTCGTTCAACATGGTTTGAGTTTCAGATGGTAAGGCGCGTTGAAGATAGGAGTCATCCGCCCCAAGGTAAATGAGGATGGAGTCGTCATCCTGGCACTCAACAACATTAATCGAAGGCGAATCCTCTTCGATCATGTCTGGATACAGAAGGGGAAGAGAAGATGGGTCCTCATTATCGCGTTGATAAGTGAGAGGACCTATGAAGATAGCATTTATGAAAAAAAAAAGTTAGGAGGGATAGATTCAGGGTCTATAGATTCTGTGGGTGATGATGGCAAAGTGGGTGATGATGGTTTGGTAGGGGTGACGTCGTCTTCTTCCGTAATCACAAATGGTGACACGAGGTGTCTCCTGTGTAGGTGTTTCAGGAAAACCGAGACCACTGCGATCATTATGTTTGCGTGTGGTGATGGGGATGAGCGTATGTCGGCCTTGTTCATAAAGACCAAAACCAAAGCCTTTCCAAGCACAACGAGTCAAGAAGGTGAGGGCGGCGATGATTTGTCGTATTGGAAATCAGATTGGAAGGGAACCACACCAAGAGGAGGTTCAGGGGTAATGGAAGATGCGCCAACACCCCCATATGTTAGGTTGGTGCGGCAATGGGGTGGTCCGTAAGAGATTACTTCCCCACGCGACCGACGGCCGTAGGTGGGATGTGCATGTAATTGTCCATACTCTCTGCGGGTAGGGAAAGAACTAACATTATATAGGCGGTACTCCCCAAACAGTAAGGCGTTGAAAAACATCTACTAAGGGGCCGAGGTTGGGATGTTAGCTGCGGGAAGGGAAGTGGTTTTGCGACGGTGGTTTCATCGATTGAAGGCATAGATGCAAATGAGGTGGATGGTTGAGGTACATTTGAAGAGGATGGTTGGGTTGAATGTATGGGTGTCTTGATTGGTATAAGCACATCGTTAGGGCGGTATAACATATCGCAGGTTTTAAAGGGGGAGGATCAGCTTTTACTTGTAAGACTTCCCTCGTACTCAAATTTTATGCATCTATGTAATGTTGAGGGAACGCATCCCATGGCCCGGATCCAAGGACGACCCAGCAATATATTATATTGGAACTCTCCCTCAAGGACATAGAAGAGTTCGGGTAAAGTACGTGGTCCTACCCGAATGTTGAGGATCACGGTGCCTAAGGTAGAGGTAATAGCATCATTGAATGACCGCAACATGATGGGGTTGGCACACATGTAGCTAGAAGGGATATTCATTTGTTGAAAAGCTTTTGAAGAGATGATGTTTAGGCTGGCGCCCCCGTCAATCATAACACGACGTACCCGGATATCCCGGACGTAAGCTGAGATGAAAAGGGCCGGGTCAGGATCTTCGGTACCAAAGTCGATAATTTCATCTTCGGAGAAACTGACAGCAGCGGCTTGCTGTACAGAACCCGAAGTGGTTGGGGCAGTGGGTTGTTTGGTGAGAGAAGCAACGTGATTGGGTGTTAGAATGGAGGCAACAGGCAGGGTTTCATTAGGTAAAACCTCTATCCCTTGAAGGATCTCAACGAGAGCTTGTCGATGAGATTCAGAAGTCTGAATGAGATCATACAGTGTCATTTTTACGGGTGATTGGTGAAGCTGTTTGATCATGGCTCGATGGGCAGCTCCATTAGAGACGGGGTAAGCGGGTCCACGAATAACTACTTTAGGTGGTGGTGCAATCGGGATGTTTGACGGAGAAAGAGATGCTGCAGGTGTGTTTTCTTTTGCTTTCCCATTGTTTTTCTGCCCTCGAGTAGCGACACTAATCATATTAATCTCGTAGACCTGAAATGAGGAAGATGGTTGGGATAAATCATGGTTTTCAAGAGGTGGGGTTGTAATAATGATAGATCTTGGTGAGGCGGGGACAGATGGTAGAGGAGAGGGAATTGAAGCTAAAGGTCTCTCCCTTCGTAAGTTGTCTTTCTTAACCTTTCTATCTGGGAGAGGTGACTGACGAAGGATGGTTTTTAAAGCTTTGCATCCCTCCACATCATGTCCTGGTGTGCGGTGATAGGCGCAGATTTTAGACTCATCATAACTTATCGGTCGAGGTTTAGACGGGTCATAAGGTCTAAGTGGGGGTAGGGAAATGGTCGCATTCTCCACCAACATAGCAAGAATTTTGGCGTAAGATCCTTTGAGTGGGTCAAAATCGGAGGAGGATGAGGGTATTGGTTGTGCGGGTTTTGGTAATGTTTGGGCGTGGTTGGTTTGGTCTGCACGGGTGGTGGTTTAGCCGAGGGTGTTGACACGTGGTTTTCACTAAACGTGGTTTCTTCGGCGCAGGTTACGTCACTGGTTAGATGATGAGGTTACAGATGATGTGGTATCGGGAAACAACCACGGAAAGGGGAGTGACAAAAAATAAATCCTTTGATGATGGAGTTTGTTTAGGGTTGATAGGTGGACAGGATACGTGGAGTGACGGTGTTGCTATACCCTGGGATCTCTGTATAGGTGCAGAAGGTGTAAGTCGTTTTGAAGAAAACGCAGGAGGTATGATATATTGATGTAAGGTGGAGGGATGAGGTCCCAATATGGAAGGTGGGTGTGACGATGAGGGTTTTGATTGTGAGAGAGGCACGGATTGAGTTTGTCTCCTAGGTGGCGGGGCGGATTTATTTTTGGATAAATCAAGCCGCTTAGGTGGGTGTGTTAGACTGGGTATGGGCAAGGTCCCAAGCGTAGGGGAAGATTTGGCTAAGTTAATAGAAGTGGACGGGGCATTTGGTAGAGGTGAGGGGGGTGAAGGTGAGAACATGGGCATTTTAAGCTTCTGTAAACACTTCGGGTATATGGTGGAGGCCTCAGAATCGGTCATTTGCATTTGAGTAGAATATGGCGTACTCAAACGTTCCCATAGGATTCGTCTATCTTCTGGAGAATGACAGTCTTCAGGTTTGAATTGTAAATTTGGTATGGAAGAGAGGTAGGTTGTGATTCCAGTCCACTGTGGGCGTGATACAGGGGGTAGATGAGGTACTGTATCAATAGATATTAAAAGGTCGACCGGTTGTTGAAAAGATTTAGGTGATGAAGGACTAATAGGCAGGAGGGCATGTTTGAGAGGGTCTGTCATGGTTAAAGAATTTGGTGATGTCGGTGCAAGAGATTTCTCGTCTAAGGATGTCAAAAGGAGTGGCGTACCCTCCTCTTGTGCAGCAAGAGCGGTAGAGGGAGACGTCTGGGAAATAGATAAATTAGATAACATTCGTTCGCAGTCTTGTAGGGATGTGGTATAAGAAGACTCATTGATGGGAAGAGAAGTCTAGGCAGTTAACTCCTTTATAGGTAAAGGAATGATTTCGCTTTGGCTTGATGGTGGTAAAGGAGGTTCGGGCTCCCGTGTTAGTGAAGAGGCTTGATTCAAAATTTTCTCGATAGAGGCTTTTGGCTGGGTATCGAAGACTGCATGGATCTCATGAACACTCTCCTCGGCTAAGATATCCTGGTTTGTGTTATCGTTGGGAGAGTGATTCGGGAATGGCTTGTTGAAGATTTTCAAATTTCGGGCAGGGGACGTTAGGATTATCGAGGGCTATATCCCCGCATCAACCATTTCCTCGCACTATGTTTTTCAACATCTTGCAGCTTTTCATGACCGTGTCCTTCACACGGTGGAAGTTACAAGTCATTTTCTTTGTACTCAGAAGGTATGGCGCGAGTGGAATCAAATCCGAATGAGGTTTAACAGAGGTAAGGTAATGGCTCCTACTTTGAGCAGCTTTTCCAATATCACACCATATGTCTCCCCAAGGGAGTGTAGTTGATGGGTTCCGCTTTATACTTATAAGTGGTTTTGGCGGGTATTGGACGGTGGTTGGGATTTGACCGTCACCGCGTGGACATCTCCTTTTGATTTAGAAGAAGTGGACGTGTGAGGAGTGGTGGTATTTGGTTTATTGGTGGAATCTGGAGTTCGAAAGTGGAGTTTTTTACGCAACCGCAATTTCTCTTCCTCTAAGGCTCGAATTTCTAATTTTCGAGCCATAGTAAAGGCCTCGTCGAATGTATGGAAAGTTTGAATTTAGAGGGTAGGGGAGATGTGCTTAGCGCAGGCCCGCGTAAATAGTTTGATAAGTTCGGTTTGAGGCAAGGCATACGTAAGTTGGTTGATAAGGCCCGCCATCATCCAACGAAATCTGCGATAGATTCGTCTTCAAATTGTCGGATGGCATAGAGGTCGGTAATAGATACTTTCTTGGCAATGTTAATGGAGAAATGATCCAAGAAAGATTGGGCTAGTTGGTTAAAAGAGAAGATTGAGTGCCAAGGTTAAAGCACTGTACCACTCCAAGGCAGGTCCTGATAAGGACATGGGAAAGGTGCGGAGTAACAAGGCATCATCATGGGAAATCAAATAACAAGCATGTCTAAATGATCGCAAGTGTTGTTGAGGATCCTCTTTACTATTAAAACGAGTAAATTTTGGCAACTCCCATTGAGGAGGATATGAATGAAGGGGGACAGAAGGGTGAATGGGCTCCCGACAAACTTGCTCGTATGTCAAGGCGCTACGACTTCCTGAAATAGAAGCCTCCAGGTTTTGCATTTTGTCCATCATTTGTTTAATTAGATAGTTGGATGAGATGATGGTGTGGTTGTGGTAAATGGAGGCAAATTGGACCAAGGACCACCACTAGACACTGGTGGGGTTAAGTGTTGATAAGGTGTGGAGGATGAATATGTTGAGGCGACCGAATAGGGATGTCCCATATAGGATGTTGAGGTCACTGGATACGTGTATGGGAATGAAAAGGTAGGCGGAGCTTGAGAAGGAAAGCTCGTGTGGATAGGTGGCAGAGAGCAAGTCATGAATGGAGCAGTCAGCAAGAGAGATGAGGTAGGGGCGGTCGGTGGTAATGATATGTGGGGTCCAAGATTAACAAAAGGAAAGCTAATCGGGGTCGTATGAACCTCTGAAGCCGTCGGATTGGGAGACGGGGCTAGAGATGCAGGAAGCAAGGCGGTATTATCAGGTGGAGTGGGAGCTAAATGAGCAGCTATACTGATAGGCATACCGACAAGGAGCTGACCATCAGGCGTACGGTCAGGGGTATGAGACAAATAGTATTGTACAAATACTAGAATTAGCATCCAGAAACTTGGCAAAGTCCTTATCTCCCACAGGAATTTTAGGAACCTCACTGGTATCCATAGGATTCCCCACATAATGTGAAGGGGGTGATTCAGCAAAGAAATAGAGCAAGCATGTGAAACCATGGCAGCGGCTTGCTTTCGAGTGATAACAACCATGGATAGAGTTCACATTAGGGTTTCAATCATCAGAATAGAAACAAACTCGCACCGCAAAATTGGTAGGTTACTTGGTTTGTCAGAATCGAAAAACGACAAGAACGATATCGGTCTAGTAACCGATGTCGGTTATACTATAGCCAACGTCGGTCAGGTAACCGATGTCGGTGTAAGAAGTCTGGGCTAACAAGATATAAAAAGGCTGCTAATTTGATTTTTAACAACGTTTAGTATACTTGTCCAATTATTGATCATAGAAGACAGGGTATGAGAAAGAAAACAGAACTACAAACAAGCAAGATGCACACGCAAATCCAGAGACTAACCCTAGGGTTAATTTTAATTATCGTGGGCTTATGCCTTTAGACGTAGAATGATGTCGGAATCCTAAACAAAAGACTTAGGGGAAATGTCAAGTTGTTTTGGCTTATAAGGTTACCTCAATCGAGCGGAGGAATACCGTGGAAAAAGGGGGATGTTTGAGCTGTTGTGTTAATTGTGAAGTGATTTGGTATGTGTTGTGCAGTGAAAGTAAGATTAATTTCCTGTCAATACCGTGGATATCACCCCCACGTGTACGACCTGTTACTTAATCTACGTTCACTAGAATTGAAAAACAACAAGCAGGAATGCAATGCACGTGTTTTAAACCCAAATCAAAAATTATGTTTGATGAAGCAAGAGAGATGACTTTCACTAATGCGAAACTAGGAAAGCAAGACAAATTCTTTACGAAATATATAACAAAAGCAGCAACAGCAAGTATGCTTCCTAAAATGAAAATAAGCAAGAGATACAGAAACCCAAGATGGGTCCCACCGGGCGTGCCAAAATGTTTCACTCGGAAATGTTTCGTTCCTTTTAGAAACAGATAAGGTTAGGGGCTAGGAGGAATACCTGTAGAATGTCGAGATGGTGTGCGCGTATCAGTAGAAAAGATCAGCCGATGCGAAGAACTCCTTTTTGTCTTGGAAGGACTACTGCAAAATAAGAACACAAGACCACAAGATTTTAATTAGACAATAAATGAGGGAACTCGCCTTGGGCCTGTGAAATATAAAACTTCCTTTCAAGGTGGTCACTTCCCGCTAATATGAATTAACACAAAAGACTCGTAAAATATCAATTAAGTTGTTTCGTTGAACTGGGTAGGGGAAAGGTTGGTTTTCTGGTTTTGATCAGAGGAACCGATGCCGGTTACTGACAACCGATGCCGTTCACTGATAACCGATACCGGTGGGTTCTAGGATCTTCTTGGTAGCTATGGTGTTTGTAAGGCTGGTTTATGGATGATATTAGGAAATGAGATGATGAGGGTAAAGGAATGACAAGCTAGATGCAATGGCACGTTGGGTAGTGGATTCAGAAATGGATTTAGGCGGACTGAGATTCAAGAAGCATAAGAAATGTTATAACAGAGGACATGCAAGATGTGACTTACTAGTTTTGACCAAGATGCAAGCTGATCTCCTTTGCTGTAAACACTTCTGGTATTTCCACTCGTCTCTGCTCGGTCAAGTGAAGATCTGGACTCTGTTTCTCGCTCCCAATGCTCTCTGTTGATCCAGAAATCCTTCCCTCTGATCCCAAAATGAAATTTCGGTCCGTTGTTTTGGTTTGGGGAGCCCATTTACAGGGAACCGATGGCGGTTGCGTAACCGACGGCGGTCGAGTAGGAACCGGCATCGGTAAGGAAAAGTAGGCTATTTTTAGTAAAATAGCCCACCTTCCCCGCTTTCTCCCGAGAGATCGAGTCGGGCTCGGGCCAAGTGACTAGAAGGTCGGTTTTGGAGTGCGAAAGGGGTCATTAGTTATGGGTGTAGGTGTGGACCAAGTTATGGGTCTTAATTAGGTTAGTTTTAGGTTAGGGCTAGGTCATGATGAAGTGGCAAAGTGAGGTGGTAGGTAGGGGATGTGGATTTATCAATTAGAAGGCAATTAATAAATAATTGTGTAAGGTTTAGGTGATGAGGTTATATTGCGAGATTAGATGCGGGTCACAAGGGGTCGTAAGACACGAATTTGGTGTCTACATTGAGTTTGAAAAACTACGTTTTGGGTAGCTCATTTTGGTGAACAAGAAATTTAGTGTTGTTTGTAAATATGGATGTTTCACGAGCTATATAAAGCATGGAGGTGATATAAATTTCCTTAGGATTCCATTGAGATATTACATGCCATATTTTAGTTGTTCTTGAGTATTCTTGAGGCCCAAAGGTGAAGACAAGGTGTTGGAAACAATTGTTTAGTGAAGGATATGAGTATTTTCGGTTGTGTTGTGTGAAATTTTATTAGTGAAATATTATGTATGACTATGTATGATGTTGATATGTTATATTTCACATTTATGAGTAATTTATAATCTTGAAAAATCATAGTTATGGCATTTGTGGTTTTAGTTGATCTAGGTGATGGGGTTTTGAGTTATTTTTGTGCTTGTTGAGTGCATTTTAGCATAGCTGACCTACATGGGTCCATTCCAAGTGATTTTATGATTTTTTTTTGTTATATTTTTGAGTTTTATTATTTTATATAATTATGATGGACTGACCTATGGTGTATTTGAATGAAGATAAGCATATAAAAGAAAAAAATTTGGTTTCAAATTTGAGTTAGTTGAGTCTATAGAGAAAATGCGACCTAGGTGAGGGTTTGAAATCTGATCAAGGAAATGAATTCAGATATGAGATTGTTTTAAAAAATAATAATAATGTTAGAGGGCATGTGAGAAATATTTTGAAGCCAAGACAAGGTGTGAAAGAAGAAGAAAGAATAAGCTAGGTGAGTGAGGGTTTGAACAAAGTGTATGAGCTGAATTAATGGTCCCTATCAGTTGTAGAAGTAACAAAAATCAGATATCTTCATCTTCATATGGTTGAGTTTTTTATTGATCATATTATAGGGTTTTATCCTCCTTGTGGAGTGGGTGTTTCACTAAATTAGGGTTTGGTTCTCTACTAAACTACGAGTTTGTGCTCCTTGTGAAGTTGGTGCTTAACTAAATCTCTTTAATTTTTGTAATCTAAGAATAGTTTCACTTGATTTTTATTCCCATGAGGTTTTCCAACTTATATCTTGTGTCTATGTATTCTTTCTCATGTGTTATGGTTACTTGAATGTATTGTGCACACCTAATAATCTCTCATTAAATGTATGTGAATGAATAAATGGTAATGGATACTAAAATTAATGGTAAATGAAATAAGGAATTTTTAGGATTGACTCACCCCCTTTCGAGTCTATTGTGTTTTCAACACATCTCTTATAAAATTTAAAACATGTAACTTGATAATTGTTTTTACAAATATTGAAATTTGTAAAACCTTAGATATTTTAGTTTCACATAAAAATGGTAAGAAATAATGTACAAATTTGACATAAGTAATAAAAAAATAGAAATTGAAACCCTAATTATGAGAGATAGAATAAGATATTTAGTTGATTTCCCAATAATTCCAAATATATACTTGAGATGGAAAACTAATGAAATAGGAGGAGAGATTATTGTAATCGAACCTAGAAAATCACGAATCTGCTCGTGAATAGGGCACTTTGAGACAAGTTTTGACACCCGCGATCGAGAAAAACCTCAAAAACTAAATTTTTGAGTGTCACAAGTTGTTCACTAATTTTCACTATTGATTTCATGTAGGTCTCTTGAAGACCACCATGTTCTCTTATAACCCGCAAAACAAAAGACCACTTACAAAACACCAAAACACATCAAATCCTAAAAGAAAATAGATTCCAATGGGAGTCAAACTGACCTCGACGGTTAATCAACAAAGTGAAATTATGTCTGAGCAGTGCACTATATCTTATAATCCATGTAGTTCTATGTGTGTATGTGTATAATCTTTCCCTAGGAAGCTCTTGTGCAAGATACACTAAATAACGAAAAATAACTAGATGTAACAATGCAAATAGATGTGTGGATGTCAAAATGAACTTCCCCTCCTATGAAGTGTATGCACAATAATGTATTCATTTTCTCCTTTAATGATAGCTAGATGGATGCTTTGATGCTCTTAGAATGCTTTTGGATGTAACCTTAGGTTATAGTAATAGATGCTTAAATCTTGGTCCTTTATTATGATCATATATCTTTTTAATTATATGATTCCCTTGTTTTAATTTTGTAATGAACATATAAAATGCCTAAAACCAAGAAAATAAGATGCCCAAAAAATAAAAGAGGCCCAAAAGGGGCAAGAAAGATACAAAGATGTCGGGGCATCCAGAGGGGATGAGGGCACACAGGGAGCCGACATCTTGGCTAGGAGATGGTGTCCGAGTCAAGAAATATATAAATAAGAAAAAGTTATCTGGGAAGTGAGGTTTGCAAGACCAAAAAGAAATTAATAAAGAAAACAAAGAGTCCAAATATAAATGTTAATTACTAGTTTTCTCATTTATGAATCATATGAATAATGGTATGTGATTAGGACCTACAAATGTACCTAAGTACGTGAGTTGGTGTCTACATTTACCCCCACTTTATTTTTTTGAGTGAATACTTGATAACATTAATTAGATAAGAGATGTGTACCTAATAACCATGTAGATCGATAGTGAAAGCATGCTGAGGAGACAAGAAAAAGTGTGGAGTGATAAAAATGAAGTGTGGAAGCTTTGGTCATCAAATAGGACTTTTAAGAAGAGCAACAGTCAGGGGACAAGAAGTCCCTCCTCTTTAATGGGAGAGGTTCCCTTATTCAGAAACGAACTTATTTACAAATACACAAAACATGATTTTATGGTTGAACTTGGATATTACGAAAGTGTTTTCCACAAGGATCATCAGTTACAAAAGGACTGAGGAAAGGGAATACGAGGGTGAGCAGAAGAGCAACATGCAGAATTATAGATAGCAGAATAATCCTTTATGTATGCGAAGTTGCAGTGAATTTAAAACAAGATCGTTTGCATTGGATGAACAAGATGAGATTACCAGACACAAAGTTCAGTAAATAACCTTCTTCAGATTCATTAATCAAGGACACCAAGTTCCTTCTTGGTTGTACAAGATCACTATACTCGCAATATTTGAAAATATGCAATCAGTGAGACTAACAAACTAGAAACAAATGATCTTCACGAAATTAAATGAAAACACAGAGATAACAAAGATTAGATAGACAATGAATGGAAAGCCCTTTTGTATTGATTTCTCTCTGATCTATTTACACTTCCAGAAAATATGCCAAGTTCTTCCTCCTTCGAATGGCGTAGAAAATACCATTATATAGCTTACAAGTCAGTTACTTTTTGTAACCGTTTCTTTTAACTAAAGAATAGTTAAGGACTGCCAACTCGCAGTACCTCAACCTATTACAAAGAAAATGGAAAAAGAAAGGGAAGAAGAGAAAAGAATGGGGAAGAAGACAGGTGTCCGATCACTGAGAGGGACCCACTGACTTCAGAATCCGCTGTCTGAATCTCTTCAACGCCTCAGCTATGTCTCTGCCACGGGGAACTGACGTGTTGGCTGCAGACTGAGTCCAAAATCCCAGACACTTCTCCATCTCTTTATCAAACTCGACATGAGTATGATAATCTTTATTTGCTTCTTCGATGGCAGATTGAAGAGAGCAGATCTCCTTCATTTTTTCTTTGGAGATGGAGCTTTCCTTGAATAAATTGTCTTTTACAAAAGCTCTGAACTGAGCTTTGATCTCTTGTAAGGAAAGGGGGCACCAGAAGTTTCATCTTGAAGATGACAATGTATATCTTTGAAAGCCGAGACAACCAATGTCTTGAAGGCTTCGCCCCTTCTCATTGCTGTTTTTCATTTCTCCCAAAGCCTCCTCCAAGACTCTGATCTTCCACTCCACGCTGTAGACCCATGATTTCGATAGATTGTCCTTTGCATCATCAAAAACTTTATTCGCCAGCAAAATGTTTTCGTCTGTCTGTCCCATAAGGTGAAGGTCTACTATGCAACTGCTCCAGATTTTGAGCTCTTTATCCATGGTATTGATAGTGGAGGAGAGCTTCAGTTGCACATTGTTCACCTTTTCGTGGAGTTTGAAAGCTTCATCGATGAAGTTTAACCCAGCAACAAGCATGTCTTCCACCATGGCTTCAATAGCTCTGCCATAGACAGAATGCTTGTGCATATCTTTAATACTCTGCACTTCATCTTGGCTTAGAATTACAGGAGGTGGGAGAGCAGTCAAGGGGGTAGGGTCCAAAACTTTGTCCTTAGACAAAAGGGACTTGATGAAACCTGTGAGAACTTGGGCCTGTTCTTCCAACTATTCAATAGTTTGCTGGCCCTTTTCTACCCTCCCAATGACTCTTGTGACTGTTTCCTGGAGGTTGTGAATTTCACCTTCAGGGGTAGACTCTCCCATTGGGATTCTCGAGAGCTCCAAGTCAGATGCCTGCAAGTCCTGCTCTGATTTATCCATTGTAGGCATGGCAATCTCCAGGAATTGTTGACCTTGAGCATCAGACACTATTCTGGAGGTGACTTTGGCTCTCTTGGCATGAGAAGGGGTGGTGCCCAACAAGGCTGCGACAGCATCAAAATTTGATCCCGAGCTTTGAGAGGAGAATTTTCTCTTCTTTTTGTCGACCAAAGGTTGTACCCACACGAAAGAGGAAGAGGAATCAGCAGGAGGGGCAAGGGGACCAAGAGAGAGGGAGCTCATGATGCTCAAGGTCTGTGCGGCATTTGTTGACTCGAGTTGAGATGTGGGCGGGGCACTGGAGGCAATTGTGGTAGAAGAATCTACAACACTGGAAGCTCGGTGCTCTGCACTTCTTTATCTTTATCAGCTGGGTCTTCAGGAGCATTTGCAGGGGTTGGCATTTCGCTTTCTTCACTTTCACTAAGAACAATGATGTTCTCTGGCCCTATAGGCAAATTTGCCTGTTTTTCCTGGAGATCTTCTTCCACAGGTTCTTTCTTTACTTCTTTGAGTTTCTTCTTATATACCTGGGTGGATGAGGAAGGAGTAGATTCTGCAGGTCCCTGAGTTGATGAGGCAGGAGGGGTCTTCACTGGTGTCTCAGACCTTGGAATAGATGCTTCTCTTCTCGGTGTTGAAGCGTCCTTAGAAGAGGATTCTCCTGAATGCCTCCTGAACTCTCGAACTTTCCTGTCAAACCAGACCCTAGTCCTGACCAAAACTGGAGCAAGGATCTCAGCCAGGTCGTCCCTCTCTTTCCTGTTCCAATCCACGTCCTCTAAAGGAGTGTGCATAACCACATTTTCATACTCATACGAGTATAGATCAGAGTTGTCATCCTTTAGCCCTTCAGGAACTTGATATAGGCCGAGTTCTTCAATTAATTGCAAGGAGAATCTGCCATAGTGCCTCCTTCTAGCCTCAAAATCATCAGCACAATCAGCCCAATAGTCTTCTGTATCGACTCTATGATGATAGACTATTTTGATGTTCTGCCCAATGAACCTCTTCAAGTCGAAGCAAGTCCTTGGCTTGAAGAAGTGAACCGTGATGGGAACCAGGGCTCTTTCTACATTCTGTGCATCTAGGGCTGTTTTGCAGGTATAATTTCCCAAAGAGATGGGAAAGTGTAAACCAGTGATCCTCTTATCCCTGCAGGTTCTATGCAACTTGTCTAGTTGCCTGCATATCTCTATCAAGGCCATTTTATCATTACAGAACATGGGCAGTCTCAGAGGGGAGCCCTCATAGCCGGCTAACCTGATATAAGAGAACTTTCTGAACTGGATGAAGTAGGCACCGTAGTGCGATATCAGAGTCATAGCTTCATCAGAAAACCTCCTGGCAGTATCACCTTCGAGCAGCCTGACCACGTACATGGTGAAAGCATCGTTGACCCTTCTGAAGTTACGATTGCTGGTCTCCAGGGTGAACTGCGGGCAGTATGCATATATTGGATCATCTTTGTGTTCATCTATGTAAGAGAAACCAAACCACTGCCTTGATGCTGCCAGAGTGTACATCAGGTACGAAGTCATATAGAACTTCTTCGTTTGCTGCACGTTGGACAGTTGCTCCACCAAATTCATGCTGATGATCTCTGCCCAGTTGATGTTCTGCGTTCCTTCGCACACCATACTGATGAGCGGACACATCCAGAAATGGAATTCGTTGGTAGTGGGAAAACCCATAACCCGAGCCAACAGAATTATGAAATCAGACAACTCTTCATTGAAATCTGCCCACAAGAGGGTTTTGGTCAGACGAGAAGCTCCTTTCTTAGGGTTCTTCAGCCAGGACTTTGCCACCCGTGCTTTGTATTTGTCGTTGTCCTGATTGAACAGGGCCTGTGCTTGATCCCGGGAAACGACTATGGCATTATCCATCTCTGGGATTCTCAGAGCAGTGCTAATGGTGGCAGCATCTAGTTTGGCAATGAGTTCCCCGTGTATATTGGTCAATTCACTCGAGGCGGGGTCGAAATGAGCTCCGCATTTAAAGCACTACCATATCGACACTGCTATCGAGATTGGGAAACCGCCAGCAAAGGCCAAACCGCTGTCGTGAATCATTTGTGCCATTGGAGTAGGGTTTGCATCTGCCATCCTCGCCCAAAAATCACCGAAATCGAGATGTCGAGCTTCACTGTCTCCGATGTTGAGAATGGCAGACTCTAGTGGTGAAACTTGCTCTTGTCCCTAGAATTTGATCTTCATACTGATAGTAGCTGAGAGAGAAATGCAATCTAGACTCGGGAAGGAATTGCAGTAGGGAACGGGTTTGTGCGCAGGAAATTAGATTGCAGGGGTTCGAGCAAAGAAGCAGTGTGAAAAATGTAAAAGGGGGTCTGCCCGTTATATAGCCGTTTTGGAGAGAGAAAGGGAAATCAATGCGCATTAAATTCATATCTACCAATTTTAAAGGCAACATATTCACGGAAAAAACCAAGTATGGATAGCCCTTGGTTCATCTGGGACATGTGAAACGCGAATGCGCGAAACACGTGGCTCGGGCGAAGCAGGAAGAAGGCGCATAAATGCATTTCGGGACTTTTGGGACGAAAACGCGTGAAGTACGCGGTTGGGGCATTTCGGGTGAAAATGGAACAGAGCGCACTTTTGAAATTGGGACATTTGGGACAAGAAAGCGCGAAGTACGCGGTTCGGGTGTTTCGGGCGAAATTGGAACAGAGCGCACTTTTTTGACTTGGGACATTTGGAATGCAAAATGCGCGAAGTACGCGGCTCAGGTGTTTCGGGTGAAAATGCAACAAAGGGGCCCGTTTGAAACTGGGACATGTGGGACAAAATATACAAGTACCCAAGAAATACACAAATGACCCGGAATGCAGATCTCATTAAACTTCTTGGCTTTTAACATTTCAAAGACAACAGAGAAGACATTCAATACTCAAAATTTTGAAAATTTACTTTTAAGTGCGGGGAAATTTTGAGTGGACAACAGCTGGCTCCTTCTAGGGATGACTTGGCATAAATTCAAGGAATGAGGCAAGGTAAGAACTCCTCATTTTTAACTTTAGAACAAGTGAATTTTTTTTTTTTTTTTTTTTTTTTTGATAATTGCATACTGGTTCTAAATACATAATTTAGAACTCACAATTCAAATAACCATTCATATAACAAGCAACCATATGCAGCTGTAATGACTCGGAGTACTTCCGATCTATTCATTCCATGACTCGGTAATCTACCGATCTATTCATGAGTAATAAGAGTCGGTGTTTTTATTTAACACATCACTCTTGCGGTTCTCTTCCCTAATCTGGGAATTCAGAATGCTCTGTCCAAGGAATCTAACTGAATAACTGTTACCATTATTCATCGGCATCTCATCCCTTAGACTAGGTGAATCAGGACAACGCAATCAAGACTTGCGATACTTTGGCCAAAGATTTGAAACATACTGTTCATGTCTCGTATTCCTTAACGGCATACTCGTCAATCTGGAATACGTCCTTCACCCCATTCATATGTTATATAGAATGTCTTATACTGATTTCTTGTCAGTCCTTCCTTCCACAACTGAATCACTCGGAGGCAGATTAACAAGGTGATAATGTTATATGGATACCCACGAGGGTTAGGGATATGATGACATACTGGTTCAACCTTGCAGTTCAACCAGTGTGTCATGACACCCCAAATCTTCGAGGCAGTCATATAACATGACCACGTTCTTAATCGGTCCCTGGGTAACTCGTGCGAAATCAAGTGTAAATCTCAACGATCAATGCAAGGGGTGTCGCCATAAGTCACCTGCATTGTTGTAACTTCGAGAAGATCCTAATCTTCTCGGAGGTACAGCCCTGCAGTCGACTTTATGCCGTCAACCTTTAGATCCGCCTCGAGAAGATCTACCCAAAACAAGCGTTACGCACTAGAGTTTAAATTACTTCTTAAGACTTTTCCCTAAGGTTAGCCTTTGCAAATCCCTGGATTCATTTTCTTAAGACGACCCTCCTCTATTATTCCATTACTTGGTAGAGGTATTATGGCCTAGTTTCTATCAAGGAGTCATTAGAATACATCTGATTCTAAGCAACAGATTCAGACAATATCTCATAACCTATGCTTGAGATTGCCACCTGAAACTCCATTGATTGCCTATCAGTTCTCTTAACTGAATTCATATCATACCTTTCATTTTAAAGCTATGAATGATTAAGAATCCAATCTACTATTGTCCTATTATACTTAGGACTAGGGATTAGTAATTCAATCCAACTTGTTTAGCGTTATCTTTTAGGCTCAATTTTTTTAACCTATCTTCTAGAGAGACAATATTTAAGTTACAATATTGCATTATCCAGATCAAATTAGAACTACTAAATACTCATAAGAATTTAGTCTAATTACTTACAAGCTTTCATTGTCAATCACAAAAGCATCCATATTATACAAAGATAACTATGCCTCTTCGTTACGTAAACCGAAGAAGTTCATCATTCATAATAGAATACAACACATAAGTATCAAACACTTATTTTCATTCCTTTCGAAACTCGTACAATTACATTTTATGCAACAGCATACTTGATATAATGCTAACGGAAAAGAAACATCTTTTCTCATATAGTACATCCATAAAATCAAGCTGTAATTCATAATAAATCAAATAAACTATCTGATCGGACTGCCAGATCTGCATTGTATTTACCTCTTACGGCAACCATCTGCAAAAATAGTCAACATGAGTCAGTTCAATGAACTGAGCATGATAAGCACTAACTTTTAAAACAATTGCAATCCATCAATTGTTTCCATTAAACACCCTGTTTAAATGAGATCAAATATCCAAATAAGAAAACATATTCAGGCTATGTCCTTGTAATACTAAATGATTACAAACATGTAACTCTATCATTGTTACAGAATAGTCTTAAACACTTTCTAATTTTTCATCAGATATTAAAGAAACAAGAACGAAGGCATATAAACGATCATTGAATCCAAATCACGACACTGGTCAGATTGTTGCATTCTTTCAAAAAAAGGAAATATCATAACAATTTGGAATCCTACCAAAACGTTACCAAATTAATTTCCTACTGATAGTTCATTATCAATAATATTAAATAAAGGAAGAGAAAGAATCAATCCATTCTTACTTCCCTTTTTACATAAGTTCATCACTGTACTGCCTTCACTTATGAGAACAGTCAACCAGTATATAAATGAACAAGTTAGACAGGCCGAAATCAAGATCACTGTTCTAAATCACGAAAATAGAAACTCAGCAAATCTCTTGTACAGCAACTAACACATCAACTATCCATAAATCAGTCTGATGTCCAAAACTAGTTTCTCCTAAACACAGTAAGGCTTTCGAACCAAGTTCGAAAGCAAGAGCTTCAAGCGTATTGCTGTAATCAACAACTCTATAACATTAAGCCTTTTAAGGTTTCCGAGAAACTATGCTATGATGACCACACATTGATTCCAATTCATGTTCAGTCAATCGAACTGAACAAACAGAAAGGAACTTAGCATACTTATACTTTCTCAGTCTATCGGGCTGAACAAACGGAAAGGAACACCATCAATCGATCCCTACCTTGGTGCATGCAAATCCCTAGTGCAACTCACCCAAACAGGGCCAGAACACGAAAACAGTCATCAATGACGCATATAAAAATCAGACAAACAATCAAGCTCTTATTTCAACCAAGAAACCCGACTGTACTCTGCCAATAATTTAGCACAAATAGAACAGGTTGAATATGTAGTTGATCACCTAAGGAATCTGTACCACCAAAGCAACATGCAACACAAAGTACTCCAAGAAAATACAGAGGTCTTCAGTACAGATTTTCCCTTCAAGTCACTGGATCAACACTTAACAACTGTATATACACATTTTAACTTGAACAGTGACCAAAATAGAAATAGAACATTGAAACGTCTCCTCACAGTCGTTCGGAATTCAATCCTAATAAATCCACTAATTCACACTACATACTGATAACGGATTTGCGCCCATAATCACAAACCCAACAACAGTATAAAAATAGAATTAATTGATAAATCCTTCCATGCCATTCAAGACAAACATTCCGAATGAAACAAGTATAAGCAAATCAATATACTCATTCCAAAACAATGAAATAAACTGAGCTGCTTCGAAACCTTCGAACAATTTTCGCAAGGAAAGGCAATACATCCACAAAAAGTCAATACTCAGTATTTACTACAATAACAGTAGCCACAAAACCTGTCTTTTCCACAAGGCTTCCACGACAATATAATAACAAAACTCAAGATGAATCTACATTCACAACAGTAGATTACTGTAAACGATTCAATCATGAAATCCACTGAGTCGTTAAAGACTACGGTAACTCAACAGTTGCCTATTCCAAGCCAGAAATTAGAAAACAATGAAACCCACAAAGTATCATTAGTCGCTGTTAACAAAACCATGACAGAGCTTCGAAAATCTTCAAAAGCACAGAACAATCAAATGGTACACCAGTATCATTCCCTACTGTCTCACAACAGCATTGACGATCAAAAGTCGACAGCAAAACAGTGATCTATACCCTTCACAAGTATATTCGACGGGCTCTCGCCAAACAGGCCGAGCATTCAAACCTTTATAAATATAAATCTCTCATATTTAAACCAGAAGGAATACACAACAAACAGAGTTGAAGTTCGATTTCAACAAACACCCAACAAGCGGAAATTGCCAAAAATCGAACCAGAAGAGATACAGAGCCAAAATCAACTAAATCTTCATAGAAAATTTATCTAATCTTCACAAACAAATGAACAGAGTTGTTTTAATGAAGACATTTGAAAGACAGCAAAATATTTAAAGGATAGGGCCTAACATGCCTGTATTTTGATCGAATTTCCGAAGAAGACAACAGGAAGAGCTCAAACTTCCTTTTCTTTTTCCCAAATACAGCGACCAACAAAATTTCGCTGTCCCGTTTACAATATATCCTCCATGGCAGAGAAAAGAGCCAGAGAAATTCATTCTCGCCATGCAACTCAAAGAGAACTGGTGCGAAGAACCAGTAAACTAGCAGAGAGAGAGAGAGTAGACCGAAAATCGCGATACACCAAACAAACCTTCCAACTTCTCGTTTGCATGCCGTTTCGCGAGCTCCGGGCTCGACTCCCTAAACAATAAATGCCATTAAACCAATTTTCCCGCCTAATCTCTACTCCCACCGACCGCCAAAATTGGCGACAGTCCATCAAAATCTCAAGTTCATTTCAAAACTTAGTAATTGCCAAGTCTGCCAAGGTTAGCCTCCGCCATCTGCCTGTCCCTCATCCTTATCCTTCCCATTTATTGCCATAGAGAATAGCGCCCATGGTTCGCCACCCTTCAAAGGCCCCTTCCCATAAACTCTTAGTTAGCTAGGTTAGTATCTTAGGTTAGAGTTTTAGGGTAAGAACCATGCTAACCATTTTGCACTTAGTTATTATTTTAGGATCATAACACATAGCCTAGGTCTAGGTTAGACTAACAATAATCTAACCCCTAGGTTAGGTTATTGTTTTAGGTTACTAACCCTTAGTAATTCAGTTTGGTCCTTCTCCTGAAAACTCGGAGAGACCTGCATCATACTTTCTAGAACAGAGCCGCTCTGTTCTTATTACAATTGTATGTCAATGAATTATTACCTGGTCTTTAATCGAGACCTTCCAGATATACCAGATATCGGGAACCGTTTCATTTCTCAAGATCAGCCTGAGTCATACTCCTGACCAGCTTACCAAATGCTTCCATACCTTGCAACCTGTTCAAGGTTCGGGATATAATTTTATCACTTCACAAAATTAAAGCATTACTTGGATCAATTCCTCTGGTCCAAGTCTAGATATTATTGATGAATACCTGTATAATTTCATTCCGTGATCAGATTAATATTCAGTCACAAGATGAAATAAATAAAAGAGTCTATTAATATTTTGACTCGACTACCAAGATCTGCAATCTGCAAGAAATTTAATACATATCAAGCATGATTCCCGAATCGAGGTACACAATCCATTTACTAGAAATCACATATCAACACTTGAATGCTTAGGAGAAAGTAACAACAGTTCAGGGTGTTACATGCTTCCCTCCTAAAAGGATTCATCGTCCCGATGAATTACATATTAAACTTAACCTTCCGGTCAATCAATTTATTATTACACAAACAATGTGTTTACTTCCATATTTAATAGTTTCAGAAATCAATGTCACCTCACTTTTATTCAACCTGAATAAAGTCTGCCTTAATCAGGCTTTCATAAATACTTAAAAACAATCAGTTCATAAAAGTATTTCATCAACAGATTTCATTCTGTTGCAAAAAGAGAAGGAAAAGCAGTTTTCATCTCTTCCAGGTTTTCCCAAGTTGCACTTTCTTCGCTAAACTGGTCCCACTGGACCTTACATTGCTGAATATCTCGATTCCTTAAATGCAACTGGCGAGTTTCCAGCACCCTTGTGGGTTTAACCACGATTATTCCTGGGTCCTGGACCTGCAAGGAATTCCAATTTAAAACATGTGACAGATCTGAAACGTATTTCTTAAGCAAAGAAATATGGAAAACATCATGCATACGAGATAGAGCAGGAGGCAATGCTAAACGATAAGCTACAGGATTGATTATCTCGACAATTTCAAAAGGTCCCACATATCGTGGTGACAACTTGGCAGCCTTGCCAAAAGTTATAGAACTCTTTCTGGGTTTAACACGCAGAAAAACCTTATCACCAAGCTCAAACTTTCTATCAACCCGCTTAAGGTCAGCATAGCTCTTCTGTCTATCCGCTGCTTCCTTTAATCGTTCACGAATCAGCTTAACTTGCTGTTCCATCTCTGTGAGAATCTCTGGTCCAATTACCACTCTATCCTCTACACTGTCCCAACTTACAGGGGTTCTGCACTTTCTTCCATAAAGTGCTTCAAAAGGTGCCATCTTAAGAGATGAGTGATAAGTGTTGTTGTATGCGAACTCAACTAATGGGAGATACTCTTCCCACTTATACTGTTGATCCATGCAATACATTCGCAACATGTCCTCCAACACTTGATTTACCCTCTCAGTTTGCCCATCCGTTTCTGGATGATATGCAGAACTGAAGTTTAGTTTCGTTCCTAGGGCTGCATTAAGCGTTTGCCAAAACCTTGACGTCATTCTAGGATCCCTGTCAGAAATAATCAGTTCAGGTACACCATGCAATCTGAAAATTTCGTGTACGAACCTCTTGGCTAGCACTGGAGAATCATCCTTTAGATTTCCAGCGATGAAATGAGCTACCTTAGAAAAATCCTTTACAAATTTTCTATAGTAACCAGCAAGACCCATGAAGCTTCTTACTTCATGCACATTCTTTGGTGTAGGCCACTCAGTTATCGCCACTATTTTCGAAGGATCTACAGCGATTCCTTCCTTGCTTATGACATGACCCAAATAGTGAACTTCTGAGTCAAAGAAAGAACATTTGGATAACTTACCATACAGCTTTCTCTTTCTCAAAATTCCCAAAACTATCTTCAGATGCTCATTGTGCTCCTCAACACTTTTAGAATAAATGAGAATATCGTCCAGGAATACAAGTACAAACTTGTCCAGGTATTCTTGAAAAATATTGTTCATTAAATTCATAAAGGCTGCAGGTGCATTAGTTAACCCAAAGGCTAGAACTGTGAATTCATAATGTCCGTACCTTGTTCGGAAAGCTGTTTTATGAATATCTTCCTCTTTAATTCTTAGCTGATGATAACCAGATCGAAGATCTATCTTAGAATAAACCGCTGCTCCACGCATTTGATCAAACAGATCATCGATCCTAGGAAGTGGGTATCGGTTCTTAATTGTTGCTTTGTTCAACATCCGATAATCAATACACAGTCTCAGAGTTCCATCCTTCTTTTTCACAAATATCACAGGTGCTCCCCAAGGCGAAACACTTGGTCTAATCAATCCCTTTGACAAAAGCTCTTGTAACTGAGCCTTTAGCTCGACTAACTCAATAGTAGTCATCCGATAAGGCGCCTTGGAAATAGGTTCAGTTCCAGGCTTGATTTCAATAGTAAAATCAAATTCTCTCTTGGGTGGTAACCCTGGTAATTCCTCAGGAAAAACATCCCTGAAACTTTGTAACAGTGGGATTTGCTTCATGAAATCACTATCTTCTTCAGAAGATTCAGATATCTTTACTGCATAAAGGGTACATCCTTTATTCTTAGCCTTTTTAAGCTGCATAGCTGACAGCTTTCTAACTGTAATTTCTCGTTTCACACCTTGAATTTCTACTGATTCCAGCTGATCATCTAAACATTCTATGTTCTTTTCATAGCAATCTACCTTTGCTTTATGGTCAGCTAACCAATTAACACCGATGACAATGTCATACGATCCCAAAGGTGCAACATAGAGATCAACTTCCGTGGAAAAGTTAGGTAAGTCAAGGACCGCTCCAAAAAGACACATACTCACTGTATGAACAGAATTATTACCATACTGTACAGTCCAAGATTTATCCATTTTTCCAGCTTTTCTTTTAAGTTTAGAAGCTAGTTTGTTAGATATAAAACATTCAGTAGCTCCTGTATCAAAAAGAATAGTGACAGGTATGCCGAATAACTTACCCGGAACTTCTATAGGTGTCACTTGCTTTTCAGCTTGTTTGTCCGCTACTGCAGCATGTATCTTATGCTGCTGATTACGATCATCCTTCTTCAAAGGGCACTGATTTGCGTAATGATCTTTACCACAAGTGTAGCAGCCTCCTACAGGTCCCTTCTTAGGCTCAAAGTTGCTTCCAGTTTTATAATTGTCACGCTGTCCTCCATAGGACTTCTGACCATTATTATAATTTTTTGCAAAATTATCCTTCACATTTCCTGCAGGCTTATTTACTGCTGCCTTCTTATTGTTATCTCCTGGAAACTTACTCTTGTTCCCAAACTTTTTCCATGGTCCTTTTCTGGGTGCAAGAGAGGTTGAAGAAGGGTTTGCAGTCTTCTTCCGCACTTCCTCCTTATGAGCAGAAATAGCCTTCAATTTCTGTTCTTGCCTTATGGCCTTTTCAACAACTCCTTCCATAGTGGTTGGACTGTGAACATCGACCTCTCCCCCTATCACAGGATTCAATCCCATGATGAATTTCCGTATCCTGAACTTTTCGTCAGTTTGATACTGCGGTACATACTTGAGAAGTTTTGTAAACCGCTCCCAGAATTCAGTTACTGTTAACTTCCCTTGAGTCAAGTTCTGAAATTCTGTCATTTTCTGATCATAGAAAAGTTGTGGCAGCCAACGTTGCCTAAAATAGCCTTTAAATTGATCCCAAGTGATATTGGTCTCATCAATATTTAGTTCAGCTTTTCGGCTATCCCACCACGAAGATGCTTCGTGAGAAAGCTGATAGGCTCCCCATATTGCCTTGGTTTCTTCTGAGAAGTTCCTTATAGCAAAGTACTTCTCCATTTCGCTGAGCCAGTTCTCAGCTCCATCTCCTAATGTGGTGCCATCATACTTAGGTGGGCTTATCCTTTTTATATCATTAGTGAGTTCTGCTGCCAATCTGGCCCTTTTGTTTTCTGGTTGGACAGGTACATTTCCAGCATTAACATCAACACCCATTTCGGGGTTGTCCTCAGGAGGTTGCTGATTATCATTATCAGCTTCTTCTTCCTCCTCATTCCCCATCACCTGCTGTTCGAGTACAGCTAAACGATCTCTTGTGTCCAACAGGGCAGCAAGGATCTCATCCAGTTTCTGGGTTGTTGCCGCTCCTTCTTCAGGTGGAGCATTACTCGCAACGTTCCCCCTTGTTCTAACCATTTTCTGTTACAAGAAAATTCGGGTTTTTATCAGATTATGGACTCAATAGGTCCAAGAGCTGCAACCTTCAGCTCTGATACCAAGATGTAACATCCTCATTTTTAACTTTAGAACAAGTGAATTTTTTTTTTTTTTTTTTTGATAATTGCATACTGGTTCTAAATACATAATTTAGAACTCACAATTCAAATAACCATTCATATAACAAGCAACCATATGCAGCTGTAATGACTCGGAGTACTTCCGATCTATTCATTCCATGACTCGGTAATCTACCGATCTATTCATGAGTAATAAGAGTCGGTGTTTTTATTTAACACATCACTCTTGCGGTTCTCTTCCCTAATCTGGGAATTCAGAATGCTCTGTCCAAGGAATCTAACTGAATAACTGTTACCATTATTCATCGGCATCTCATCCCTTAGACTAGGTGAATCAGGACAACGCAATCAGCAGCTTGCGATACTTTGGCCAAAGATTTGAAACATACTGTTCATGTCTCGTATTCCTTAACGGCATACTCGTCAATCTGGAATACGTCCTTCACCCCATTCATATGTTATATAGAATGTCTTATACTGATTACTGTCAGTCCTTTCTTTCACAGCTGAATCACTCGGAGGCAGATTAACAAGGTGATAATGTTATATGGATGCCTACGAGGATTAGGGATATGATGACATACTGGTTCAACCTTGCAGTTCAACCAGTGTGTCATGACACCCCAAATCTTCGAGGCAGTCATATAACATGACCACGTTCTTAATCGGTCCCTGGGTAACTCGTGCGAAATCAAGTGTAAATCTCAACGATCAATGCAAGGGGTGTCGCCATAAGTCACCTGCATTGTTGTAACTTCGAGAAGATCCTAATCTTCTCGGAGGTACAGCCCTGCAGTCGACTTTATGCCGTCAACCTTTAGATCCGCCTCGAGAAGATCTACCCAAAACAAGCGTTACGCACTAGAGTTTAAATTACTTCTTAAGACTTTTCCCTAAGGTTAGCCTTTGCAAATCCCTGGATTCATTTTCTTAAGACGACCCTCCTCTATTATTCCATTACTTGGTAGAGGTATTATGGTCTAGTTTCTATCAAGGAGTCATTAGAATACATCTGATTCTAAGCAACAGATTCAGACAATATCTCATAACCTATGCTTGAGATTGCCACCTGAAACTCCATTGATTGCCTATCAGTTCTCTTAACTGAATTCATATCATACCTTTCATTTTAAAGCTATGAATGATTAAGAATCCAATCTACTATTGTCCTATTATACTTAGGACTAGGGATTAGTAATTCAATCCAACTTGTTTAGCGTTATCTTTTAGGCTCAATTTTTAACCTATCTTCTAGAGAGACAATATTTAAGTTACAATATTGCATTATCCAGATCAAATTAGAACTACTAAATACTCATAAGAATTTAGTCTAATTACTTACAAGCTTTCATTGTCAATCACAAAAGCATCCATATTATACAAAGATAACTATGCCTCTTCGTTACGTAAACCGAAGAAGTTCATCATTCATAATAGAATACAACACATAAGTATCAAACACTTATTTTCATTCCTTTCGAAACTCGTACAATTACATTTTATGCAACAGCATACTTGATATAATGCTAACGGAAAAGAAACATCTTTTCTCATATAGTACATCCATAAAATCAAGCTGTAATTCATAATAAATCAAATAAACTATCTGATCGGACTGCCAGATCTGCATTGTATTTACCTCTTACGGCAACCATCTGCAAAAATAGTCAACATGAGTCAGTTCAATGAACTGAGCATGATAAGCACTAACTTTTAAAACAATTGCAATCCATCAATTGTTTCCATTAAACACCCTGTTTAAATGAGATCAAATATCCAAATAAGAAAACATATTCAGGCTATGTCCTTGTAATACTAAATGATTACAAACATGTAACTCTATCATTGTTACAGAATAGTCTTAAACACTTTCTAATTTTTCATCAGATATTAAAGAAACAAGAACGAAGGCATATAAACGATCATTGAATCCAAATCACGACACTGGTCAGATTGTTGCATTCTTTCAAAAAAAAGAAATATCATAACAATTTGGAATCCTACCAAAACGTTACCAAATTAATTTCCTACTGATAGTTCATTATCAATAATATTAAATAAAGGAAGAGAAAGAATCAATCCATTCTTACTTCCCTTTTTACATAAGTTCATCAACTGCATCTTGCCTTCACTTATGAGAATAGTCAACGACCAAGATATAAATGAACAAGTTAGACAGGCCGAAATCAAGATCACTGTTCTAAATCACGAAAATAGAAACCCAGCAAATCTCTTGTACAGCAACTAACACATCAACTATCCATAAATCAGTCTGATGTCCAAAACTAGTTTCACCTAAACACAGTAAGGCTTTCGAACCAAGTTCGAAAGCAAGAGCTTCAAGCGTATTGCTGTAACCAACAACTCTATAACATTAAGCCTTTTAAGGTTTCCGAGAAACTATGCTATGGTGACCACACATTGATTCCAATTCATGATCAGTCAGTCGAATTGAACAAACAGAAAGGAACTTAGCATACTTATACTTTCTCAGTTTATCGGACTGAACAAACGGAAAGGAACACCATCAATCGATCCCTACCTGGTGCATGCAAATCCCTAGTGCAACTCACCCAAACAGGGCCAGAACGCGAAAACAGTCATCAATGACGCATATAAAAATCAGACAAACAATCAAGCTCTTATTTCAACCAAGAAACCCGACTGTACTCTGCCAATAATTTAGCACAAATAGAACAGGTTGAATATGTAGTTGCTCACCTAAGGAATCTGTACCACCAAAGCAACATGCAACACAAAGTACCCCAAGAAAATACAGAGGTCTTCAGTACAGATTTTCCCTTCAAGTCACTGGATCAACACTTAACAACTGTATATACACATTTTAACTTGAACAGTGACCAAAATAGAAATAGAACATTGAAACGTCTCCTCACAGTCGTTCGGAATTCAATCCTAATAAATCCACTAATTCACACTACATACTGATAACGGATTTGCGCCCATAATCACAAACCCAACAACAGTATAAAAATAGAATTAATTGATAAATCCTTCCATGCCATTCAAGACAAACATTCCGAATGAAACAAGTATAAGCAAATCAATATACTCATTCCAAAACAATGAAATAAACTGAGCTGCTTCGAAACCTTCGAACAATTTTCGCAAGGAAAGGCAATACATCCACAAAAAGTCAATACTCAGTATTTACTACAATAACAGTAGCCACAAAACCTGTCTTTTCCACAAGGCTTCCACGACAATATAATAACAAAACTCAAGATGAATCTACATTCACAACAGTAGATTACTGTAAACGATTCAATCATGAAATCCACTGAGTCGTTAAAGACTACGGTAACTCAACAGTTGCCTATTCCAAGCCAGAAATTAGAAAACAATGAAACCCACAAAGTATCATTAGTCGCTGTTAACAAAACCATGACAGAGCTTCGAAAATCTTCAAAAGCACAGAACAATCAAATGGTACACCAATATCATTCCCTACTGTCTCACAACAGCATTGACGATCAAAAGTCGACAGCAAAACAGTGATCTATACCCTTCACAAGTATATTCGACGGGCTCTCGCCAAACAGGCCGAGCATTCAAACCTTTATAAATATAAATCTCTCATATTTAAACCAAGAAGGAATACAACAAACAGAGTTGAAGTTCGATTTCAACAAACACCCAACAAGCGGAAATTGCCAAAAATCGAACCAGAAGAGATACAGAGCCAAAATCAACTAAATCTTCATAGAAAATTTATCTAATCTTCACAAACAAATGAACAGAGTTGTTTTAATGAAGACATTTGAAAGACAGCAAAATATTTAAAGGATAGGGCCTAACATGCCTGTATTTTGATCGAATTTCCGAAGAAGACAACAGGAAGAGCTCAAACTTCCTTTTCTTTTTCCCAAATACAGCGACCAACAAAATTTCGCTGTCCCGTTTACAATATATCCTCCATGGCAGAGAAAAGAGCCAGAGAAATTCATTCTCGCCATGCAACTCAAAGAGAACTGGTGCGAAGAACCAGTAAACTAGCAGAGAGAGAGAGAGTAGACCGAAAATCGCGATACACCAAACAAACCTTCCAACTTCTCGTTTGCATGCCGTTTCGCGAGCTCCGGGCTCGACTCCCTAAACAATAAATGCCATTAAACCAATTTTCCCGCCTAATCTCTACTCCCACCGACCGCCAAAATTGGCGACAGTCCATCAAAATCTCAAGTTCATTTCAAAACTTAGTAATTGCCAAGTCTGCCAAGGTTAGCCGCCGCCTAAGCCTCCGCCATCTGCCTGTCCCTCATCCTTATCCTTCCCATTTATTGCCATAGAGAATAGCGCCCATGGTTCGCCACCCTTCAAAGGCCCCTTCCCATAAACTCTTAGTTAGCTAGGTTAGTATCTTAGGTTAGAGTTTTAGGGTAAGAACCATGCTAACCATTTTGCACTTAGTTATTATTTTAGGATCATAACACATAGCCTAGGTCTAGGTTAGACTAACAATAATCTAACCCCTAGGTTAGGTTATTGTTTTAGGTTACTAACCCTTAGTAATTCAGTTTGGTCCTTCTCCTGAAAACTCGGAGAGACCTGCATCATACTTTCTAGAACAGAGCCGCTCCTGTTCTTATTACAGAATTGTATGTCAATGAATTATTACCTGGTCTTTAATCGAGACCTTCCAGATATACCAGATATCGGGAACCGTTTCATTTCTCAAGATCAGCCTGAGTCATACTCCTGACCAGCTTACCAAATGCTTCCATACCTTGCAACCTGTTCAAGGTTCGGGATATAATTTTATCACTTCACAAAATTAAAGCATTACTTGGATCAATTCCTCTGGTCCAAGTCTAGATATTATTGATGAATACCTGTATAATTTCATTCCGTGATCAGATTAATATTCAGTCACAAGATGAAATAAATAAAAGAGTCTATTAATATTTTGACTCAGTCAAGATCTGCAATCTGCAAGAAATTTAATACATATCAAGCATGATTCCCGAATCGAGGTACACAATCCATTTACTAGAAATCACATATCAACACTTGAATGCTTAGGAGAAAGCCTCAACTCCATACACCACTTGAAAAGGGGACATTCCAATGGCTCTTTTAGGTGTGATCCTGTCTGCCCAAAGAGCATCATAGAGCTTCTTGTGCCAGTTTCGTTGAGACTCATTGACCAACTTCCTTATAATTGTCACCAGATTTTTGTTGGTGGATTCTGCTTGCCCATTTCCCTGGGGGTAATAATCTGAAGAATGAGCCAGTGAGATGCCATACCCGTAGCAGAAATCCATTATCTCAGTTGAGGAGAAGTTTGAAGCATTATCTGTTACAATCTTGTTAGGTACACCATACCTTACCAAGATGTTCTCTTTGATGAAGCTGCATACCACTTCAGAAGTGGTGCTCTTGACTGGAATAGCTTCCACCCATTTGGTGAAGTAGTCAGTGGCAGTTAGCACATGAGTGTGACCAGCACTAGAAGCAGGATTAAGTGCACCAATGAAGTCCAAACCCCACTGTTGAAATGGTTCCTCAATCACAACTGGCTTGAGAGGCAACGACGCCAGTTTAGGTCTTCCCACAAAAGTCTGACAAGCCTCACATTTATCCACCCACTTGGATGCATCTCTGAACAAGGAAGGCCAGTAGTATCCTCCACGGAGTATCTTGTGAGCAGTGACCGTTGATGAATAGTGCCCTCCACATGCCTGATCATGAAAAGCTGAGAGCAATTTTCTCTGTTGTTCCTTGTCCACACACTTCAAAAATCTCCCATCTAAGCCACGCTTGAACAAAGCATTTTCCCATAATACATATTG
Source organism: Taxus wallichiana var. yunnanensis (assembly GCA_018340775.1). Taxonomy (NCBI): domain Eukaryota; kingdom Viridiplantae; phylum Streptophyta; class Pinopsida; order Cupressales; family Taxaceae; genus Taxus; species Taxus wallichiana. The sequence goes on from CM031242.1 coordinate 384,070,555, forward strand.
CGCTGACCTCAATTTAACAGTCCTCTTTTCCTTGGTAGTTAAATGAGAGGGGCATTCCCCATAGGTGAGAAAATGGGTGATGTCAGCATACCATTCATCAACTGAGCTAAGGAACAGAACAGTAGGAATGTCAGCTTTCTCCTCCAGCAACTCATGTTTAGCTCCTTCAGCAATGAGCTCACAAAGACCTTTTCCACGAACCAGCTTGGTCGGTTTGATATCAATGTCGTACTCTTGGACCTTAGCAACCCAGTTCCCTCTCTTGGATCCAAATTCTTGTTGTGTGAGAATCGACTTAACAGTTGTATCTGGAACCAGCACCATGGAGTGAGAGTTGAGGATATAAAAACGAAACTGCTTCACAGCTTTGACCACTGCAAAAGCATGCTTCTCCATCATGGTGTATTTCAACTCGTGATCCTTTAGAATATAGCTCATGAACGCAATTGGGAGTTCATGCTCATTAGAGTCTTCTTGAGTTAAGACAGCAGCCAGGGTATTATCTGTAGCATAGCAATAGATGATGAAATCTTTGCTGAAATCAGGACAGGCCAAAACTGGAGTTTTAGCGATAGCTCTCTTGATACCCTCAAAGGATTCCTTTCCTCCAGAAGACCAACCAAATGTTTGCTTCCCTTTCATCATTTGAGAAATATTCAAAGTTAACTCTGCAAAATCAGGGATGAACCTTCTTAAAAAATTGATCTTACCGAAGAAGGAGTGCACACCCTTTTTACTGGTTGGGAGAGGAATTTGCTGGATAGCTTGTACTCATTCAGGGTCAATCTTAATACCATCCTTGGAGACAATGTGCCCTAATAGTTTTCCCTCTGTGACACAGAAAACAGATTTTTTAGGATTCAAAGAAATTCCATGCTCTCTGCATCTTAGCAGAACTGTCTCCAGGTGATCAAAATGATCCGCTCTTGTCTTGGAAAACACTGTCAGGTCATCAAGATATATGACAATACACTTCCCTTTCAAGCTTCCAAAAGCCAGATCCATGGCTCTCTGAAAAGTGGCACCAGCGTTAATGAGCCCAAAAGGCATCCTCTTGTAAGCAAAGGTGCCCCAAGGAGTAGTGAAGGTTGTCTTGTGTTGATCTGCAGTATCAACCTCTACCTGATTATATCCAGAAAATCCATCAAGCATAGATAACATTTCCGATCCTGTTACTGCTTGCAATACTTGATCCATCATAGGCAAAGGATAATTATCTTTCAGAGAAGCCTGATTCAGGTTCCTGAAATCAACATAGATGCGGATCTCACCATTCTTCTTCCTAACAGGCACAATATTTGCAATCCATGTTGAATGGTGAATGGGAAAGATGATTTTAGCCTTCAACAACTTTTGAATCTCCTGAAAGATGGTGTCAGCTATTTTGGGATTATACTGCCTCTGTTTCTGCTTGAAAGGCTTAATTCCAGGCTTAAGAGGAATAGAGTGCTGCATATCTTTTGGCTTGAAGGCTTTTAGATCCTCATAAGAGTAAGCAAGAACATCCTTATACCTCCTTAGAAGATCAATTGCTTTTCTCCTCTCATCTACTGTGCAACATTTTCTGATATTCACGAGCTTGGGGTCAGTAGAACTTCCAATATTGATTTTGTCATGTTCAGCTGATTGTTGAGGCCCAGAGGAAGCTCTAGATTTCACATACCTGTCATGTTTATCAAATAATTCCTCCAAACTCACCAAGCCTTTAGGAATCTTGTTTCCTTTGAGTTTAATGCACCCTTCCTGATCTGTTTCTTCTCCTTGGGTGACAGCTTGGCCAAAGGACACACTTTCACGAGGCAGGTTGTCACTTCCCTCAAAATACAGTTGTTCAAAATTACCTTTGAGTTCCAGGAAGGAAAGCAAATGCTGATCATTATTGAAAACCTGCCAGTTATTGGTGTTGTCAGGTACACTAGGCCGATGGACCATTTCAATGGTGAATTTTTCCTGAGAGAAATCAGGATGAGGAATCAGCAGTGACCCTGAGACAGCTAGTGAATCAGCCCTGCTGTTCTTTTCCCTAGGTATTGCTTCAATAGAGAAAGCATCAAGGAATTCAATGGAATCCCAAACCTGATTCCGGTAATGCTTCAGCCTCCCATTTTTTACCTGAAAGAGGTTTCTGACTTGCTTTACAATCAGCTCTGCATCACCACGAGCCAGGAGGTTCTTTACACCTTGTTCTTTGGCCACCTGCAATCCGAGAATGAGAGCTTCGTACTCTGCTGTGTTATTAGTATTCTCGAACTGTAACTTGAATGAAAAGGGGTGTAGGCTTCCTTCAGGTGACACTAGCAGGACACCAGCTCCAGAACCAGCTGAGGAACAACTTCCATCAAATTCTAAAATCCAAACCCCGTTAGGATCTCTAGGAGACACTTTGGGGGGTGGGATTTCATCAGGGGACATAATCATGTAATTACCATGACCCATATCCTCATAGAGTATTTGTGCTTTAGGATCATCCGTCTTCTGCACAATATACTCAGATTGTTTCTCAGGCAGCAGCTTCTTCATTTGTCCATTAACCGGTACAAGGGCATGTGACCAATCCATTTGAATTTCCCCACCCACATCTTTACAAAAGTTCCTACTTAGCAACATCCCATATGAAGGAGGGATATCTGCTACTAAGATGGTAGCCAACACTTTCTTTTCAGGGCAAGGCGTGCCAAAGCCACTTGTGCATCTTTAATCCTTACAACCGAGAGGCACTTCCTTACTCTCCATAGAGTAGCAAGATCCATAAGTATGAGTGAGGGTTAAGCCTAAAGCATGAGCTACTTTAGCTGGCATGACATTGTCCGAGGCTCCTGAATCTATGACACAATTACTGAGTCTATGGCCAGCTATGAGAAGTGTTACATAAAATGGTTTAATTTTGTCACCAGGCGAGGTGACAATACTGACCCAGGGTGTGGTGCGAGAAGGAGGGGTAGGTAAAACGCCTTTAGAGGTGGTCTTGGAATGGGAATTAACAAATTGAATCATCTTGGCAAAAGCTTTGGGATGGGTCTGATAGTACTCAGCTTCTGAGATTTGGACCTTGGTCTTTTTCAGGTGATCAACAATATCAAAAGACCCAGAAGTGGACGGGCCATCATCATTTGAAATTCTAGGCTTATCAACTTTAGGAGAAAAAGAAGAAGCAACTTTGGTAGCAGGATTGATAGGACTCACCTTTGGTGTAGACGAAGTAGGGATAGGAGATCCTCTTTTTGCAATCACGGGAATGGTTGTCGACTGCTCCTTGGATTTCTTGATAGGCTGTGTCACTTTCTCCCTCTGACGTGTCTGCTCTCGAGTCATGACAGCAAATGATTCGCTATTCATGTCAGCTACCACTTCATCATAATCATCTCCATCATCAATACCCTCGGTGGTAAAGAAATTAACTCGAGATCCCTCAAGTTCTTCAGCCTCATCATCAAATTCCTCCACAAATTCCTCGCAAGCTTCATTAGCCTCATCATCATCCGGCTCTTCAACTTCACAGGTTGCATTCACAGGAACCTTAATAGGAGGTCCTTCAAGTGCTAGTCTTGTTTGAGAAGCAGGCAAACGATTCCTGGGCTGGAAATTTCTTCTTGGAACATCTGCATAAGGGGCATGCTGAGCCAATTGTTTCTTTATAGCAATAAGATCATTCGCAAGTTTCTGAACTAATGGATCAGTGTTAGGTCCAGGGGTGGAAGAGGAAGAAGCAATAGACTTAGATTTGGGAGGGTCTCTTCTCAACTTCCCTGACATGATCAAGTCATCTTCGACACTAACAGCCAGTTCTTGATCTAGAGCTAACGTTGCGAGATTAGCCCTTCTTAGTGCATAACTAACTTTAGGTGATTGGGCATTTAGAAAGAAACATTTTTGAATCCGATCAACAGGTCGAGTGTTTGTTGGAATTTTATTTATCAACCTGTTGAACCGGGCCACAAATTCTCTCATGGGCTCTTGTGAATCTTTCTTTATCTGAGAGATTTGGGCTAGCAAGGCATGCACATCTTCTGCCGGCTTGAAACGATTCTCGAACTGGGTTCTCATTGTGTCCCAGTCGGTTATAGCACCAGCCGGAAGGTGAAAGAACCAATCAGCAGCATTATCTTGTAAAGTCTCCACGAACAGTCTTACGGAGACGTCTTCATGTTCAACTCCCAAAACTCCACATGCAACTATGAAGGCTGCAATATGTTCATCAGGATGTACTTTGCCATCACCTTTGAATTTTGGGAAGTTCTTCCGGTTACCTCTGGGTAACTCATGTAAAGGCTGAGTAAGGGCCAGGGGCCCGACACGTTGACCCCATGGTAATGGTGCCGCCATTCTTGGAAATATGGCTTGGAGAGGAACTGTAACACCAGCGAGGATCAAAGCTCATAGATTGGGACTAGCAGGCTCTGAAGGAATACCACCCGTAGGACTTCTATCTTGAACAGGTGGAGTGCTTGTCGAACGAGTCCTTCTATCTCTTGTTGAAGTTGAAAGGAAAGGAAAACCTTGTCGCTCTAAAAGCTGGCGAGAATCTTCAATACCAAGGGCCCTTCTCCCTCGAGTGAAATGCGGAGTTGCGGATCAAAGGATGATCAAAATTGCAGGATCTGGAATGTGATTTTCCCCAGCGGAGTCGCCAAAAACTGTTGGTCGTCAAATAGGACTTTTAAGAAGAGCAACAGTCAGGGGACAAGAAGTCCCTCCTCTTTAATGGGAGAGGTTCCCTTATTCAGAAACGAACTTATTTACAAATATACAAAACATGATTTTATGGTTGAACTTGGATATTACGAAAGTGTTTTCCACAAGGATCATCAGTTACAAAAGGACTGAGGAAAGGGAATACGAGGGTGAGTAGAAGAGCAACATGCAAAATTATAGATAGCAGAATAATCCTTTATGTATGCAAAGTTACAGTGAATTTAAAACAAGATCGTTTGCATTGGATGAACAAGATGAGATTACCAGACACAAAGTTCTGTAAATAACCTTCTTCAGATTCATTAATCAAGGACACAAAGTTCCTTCTTGGTTGTACAAGATCACTATACTCGCAATATTTGAAAATATGCAATCAGTGAGACTAACGAACTAGAAACAAATGATCTTCACGAAATTAAATGAAAACACAGAGATAACAAAGATTAGATAGACAATGAATGGAAAGCCCTTTTGTATTGATTTCTCTCTGATCTATTTACACTTCCAGAAAATATGCCCAGTTCTTCCTCCTTGAATGGCGTAGAAAATACCATTATATAGCTTACAAGTCAGTTACTTTTTGTAACCGTTTCTTTTAACTAAAGAATAGTTAAGGACTGCCAACTCGCAGTACCTCAACCTATTACAAAGAAAACGGAAAAAGAAAGGGAAGAAGAGAAAAGAATGGGGAAGAAGACAGGTGTCCGATCACTGAGAGGGACCCACTGACTTCAGAATCCGCTGTCTGAATCTCTTCAACGCCTCAGCTATGTCTCTACCACGGGGAACTGACGTGTTGGCTGCAGACTGAGTCCAAAATCCCAGACACTTCTCCATCTCTTTATCAAACTCGACATGAGTATGATAATCTTTATTTGCTTCTTCGATGGCAGATTGAAGAGAGCAGATCTCCTTCATTTTTTCTTTGGAGATGGAGCTTTCCTTGAATAAATTGTCTTTTACAAAAGCTCTGAACTGAGCTTTGATCTCTTGTAAGGAAAGGGGGCACCAGAAGTTTCATCTTGAAGATGACAATGTATATCTTTGAAAGCCGAGACAACCAATGTCTTGAAGGCTTCGCCCTTCTGCCAGCTGTTTTTCATTTCTCCCAAAGCCTCCTCCAAGACTCTGATCTTCCACTCCACGCTGTAGACCCATGATTTTGATAGATTGTCCTTTGCATCATCAAAAACTTTATTTTCCACCAAAATGTTTTCGTCTGTCTGTCCCATAAGGCGAAGGTCTACTATGCAACTACTCTAGATTTTGAGCTCTTTATCCATGGTATTGATAGTGGAGGAGAGCTTCAGTTGCACATTGTTCACCTTTTCATGGAGTTTGAAAGCTTCATCGATGAAGTTTAACCCAGCAACAAGCATGTCTTCCACCATGGCTTCAATAGCTCTGCCATAGACAGAATGCTTGTGCATATCTTTAATACTCTGCACTTCATCTTGGCTTAGAATTACAGGAGGTGGGAGAGCAGTCAAGGGGGTAGGGTCCAAAACTTTTCCTTAGACAAAGGGACTTGATGAAACACCGTGAGAACTTGGGCCTGTTCTTCCAACTGTTCAATAGTTTGCTGGCCCTTTTCTACCCTCCCAATGACTCTTGTGACTGTTTCCTGGAGGTTGTGAATTTCACCTTCAGGGGTAGACTCTCCCATTGGGATTCTCGAGAGCTCCAAGTCAGATGCCTGCAAGTCCTACTCTGATTTATCCATTGTAGGCTTGGCAATCTCCAGGAATTGCTGACCTTGAGCATCAGACACTATTCTGGAGGTGACTTTGGCTCTCTTGGCACGAGAAGGGGTGGTGCCCAACAAGGCTGCGACAGCATCAAAATTTGATCCCGAGCTTTGAGAGGAGAATTTTCTCTTCTTTTTGTCGACCAAAGGTTGCACCCATGTGAAAGAGGAAGAGGAATCAGCAGGAGGGGCAATGGGACCAAGAGACAGGGAGCTCATGACGCTCAAGGTCTGTGCAGCTGTTGACTCGAGTTGAGATGTGGGCGGGGCACTGGAGGCAATTGTGGTAGAAGAATCTACAGCACCTGGAAGCTCGGTGCTCTGCACTTCTTTATCTTTATCAGCTGGGTCTTCAGGAGCGTTTGCAGGGGTTGGCATTTCGCTTTCTTCACTTTCATTAAGAACAATGATGTTCTCTGGCCCTAACGGCAAATTTGCTTGTTTTTCCTAGAGATCTTCTTCCACAAGTTCTTTCTTTACTTCTTTGAGTTTCTTCTTATATACCTGGGTGGATGAGGAAGGAGTAGATTCTGCGCAGTCCACCGAGTTGATGAGGCAGGAGGGGTCTTCACTGGTGTCTCAGACCTTGGAATAGATGCTTCTCTTCTCGATGTTGAAGCGTCCTTAGAAGAGGATTCTCCTGAATGCCTCCTGAACTCTCGAACTTTCCTGTCAAACTAGACCCTAGTCCTGACCAAAACTGGAGCAAGGATCTTAGCCAGGTCGTCCCTCTCTTTCCTGTTCCAATCCACGTCCTCTAAAGGAGTGTGCATAACCACATTTTCATACTCATACGAGTATAGATCAGAGTTTTCATCCTTTAGCCCTTCAGGAACTTGATATAGGCCGAGTTCTTCAATTAATTGCAAGGAGAATCTGCCATAGTGCCTCCTTTTAGCCTCAAAATCATCAGCACAATCAGCCCAATAGTCTTCTGTATATCAGCTCTGTGATAATAGACTATTTTGATATTCTGCCCAATGAACCTCTTCAAGTCAAAGCAAGTCCTTGGCTTGAAGAAGTGAACCGTGATGGGAACCAGGGCTCTTTCTACATTCTGTGCATCTAGGGCTGTTTTGCGGTATAATTTCCCAAAGAGATGGGAAAGTGTAAACCAAAGTGATCCTCTTATCCCTGCAGGTTCTATGCAACTTGTCTAGTTACTGCATATCTCTATCAAGGCCATTTTATCATTACGAGAACATGGGTAGTCTCAAAGGGGAGCCCTCATAGCCAGCTAACCTGATATAAGAGAACTTTCTGAACTAGATGAAGTAGGCACCGTAGTATGATATCAGAGTCATAGCTTCATCAGAAAACCTCCTGGTAGTATCGCCTTCGAGCAGCCTAACCATGTACATGGTGAAAGCGTCGTTGACCCTTCTGAAGTTACGATTGCTGGTCTCCAGGGTGAACTGCGGGCAGTATGCATATATTGGATCATCTTTGTGTTCATCTATGTAAGAGAAACCAAACCACTGCCTTGATGCTGCCAGAGTGTACATCAGGTATGAAGTCATATAGAACTTCTTCGTTTGCTGCACGTTGGACAGTTGCTCCGCCAAATTCATGCTGATGATCTCCGCCCAGTTGATGTTCTGCATTCCTTCGCACACCATACTGATGAGCGGACACATCCAGAAATGGAATTCGTTGGTAGTGGGCAAACCCATAACCCGAGCCAGCAGAATTATGAAATCGGACAACTCTTCATTGAAATCTACCCGCAAGAGGGTTTTGGTCAGACGAGAAGCTCCTTTCTTAGGGTTCTTCAGCCAGGACTTTGCCACCCGTGCTTTGTATTTGTCGCTGTCCTGATTGAACAGGGCCTGTGCTTGATCCCGGGAAATGACTATGGCATTATCCATCTCTGGGATTCTCAGAGCAGTGCTAATGGCGGCAGCATCTAGTTTGGCAATGAGTTCCCCGTGTATATTGGTCAATTCGCTCGAGGCGGGGTCGAAATGAGCTCCGCACGAAAGCACGGTATCAGCACACTGTACCGAGATCGGGAAACCACCAGCAAAGGCCAAACCGCTATCGTGAATCATTTGTGCCATTGGAGTAGGGTTTGCATCTGCCATCCTCGCCCAAAAATCACTGAAATCGAGATGTCGAGCTTCACTGTCTCCGATGTTGAGAACGGCAGACTCTAGTGGTGAAACTTGCTCTTGTCCCTGGAATTTGATCTTCATACTGATAGTAGCTGAGAGAGAAATGCAATCTAGACTCGGGAAGGAATTGCAGTAGGGAACGGGTTTGTGCGCAGGAAATTAGATTGCAGGGGTTCGAGCAAAGAAGCAGTGTGAAAAATGTAAAGGGGTCACTGTTATACGACCATTTTGGAGAGAGAAAGGGAAATCAATGCGCATTAAATTCATATCTACCAATTTTAAAGGCAACATATTCGCGGAAAAAACCAAGTATGGATAGCCCTTGGTTCATCTGGGACATGTGAAACGTGAATGCGCGAAACACGCGGCTCGGGCGAAGCGAAGCAGAAGAAAGCGCATAAATGCATTTGGGACTTTTGGGACGAAAACACGCAAATGCACGTGGTTGGGGAATTTCGGGCGAAAATGGAGCAGAGCACACTTTTGAAATTGGGAAATTTGGGACAAGAAAGCGCGAAGTCACGCGGTTCGGGTGTTTCGGGCGAAATTGGAATAGAGTGCACTTTTTTGACTTGGGACATTTGGAGCAATCTGAAGTACACGCTCGGGCGTTTCGGGTGAAAATGCAACAAAGGGGCCCATTTGAAACTGGGACATGCGGGACAAAAATACGTGAAGTACGTGAGAAACACACAGAATGACCCAGGAATGCAGATCTGTTATAACTTCTTGGCTTTTAACATTTCAAAGACAACAGAGAAAGACATTCAATACTCAAAATTTTGAAAATTCACTTTTAAGTGCGGGGAAATTTTGAGTGGACAACGAAGCTAAAGAAGATGAAGTGACCCTAGGGTTGAAAGTGTATGTGTATATGTCACGGTGTACCTATTTTATTTATCGGTTGATGTGTTCGATGATGTGACTATTGCTTCTCATATGGAAAAAATTTCAAAAAGAAGAGAAGAGTAGTCAAAGTCATATATATGTGAAAAATTTGATCCAAATATGTAAAAAAATGTGAAAAATGAAGTAAAAGGAACATGTGCATCTGATCTGTGATGAGTAAAAAGGATTGAAAGTTTCCTGAAATGTTGTAGAAGAATTTTTTTGGGTGATCTCATGCCACAAAAGAAGAAGTGTTGGGGAGAAAGGTCTAGTGTTATTCTCCATCCTTGAATTCTTCATGACAATTTATATACCACTATTGATTTTGTGATCTGTGTTGTTCCAATTTGACCCATTTTGATCCAGTTTAATCTAACGTAAATAAAAGAAAGAGATAAGATGCATGCTTTGATTCCTAGAGGACTATGCATGTTCTATGAAAACCACCAAAAATGATGTTGATATGAGAGAAAATATTTAATTATTTCCTGGTCATAGGTGCCCAAGAAGGGTCAGGGGAACCTAGGAACTCATGTTTATAATTAGTCATTGGGGTATGTGTTATGCTAAGGACCTAAGTCATATTCTGGCCATTTCTATGACTGAAGACTGTGTTGTTCATGTACTATGTAGGTGTGAAATGTAGTGTACTTCGAATGGGGCGACTGATTCACCCAATGTATTCCCCCTAATTTGGGGTGCATATGATGTCATGAGGATGTGTTCCAATGGAGAGGATTTGATGTTGATATGAAACTAATACCCTACAGGGGAGGGAATGTGCTTGGTATTAATCAAGACACATGCAAACAAAGTGGTTGGAAACATGTGTGAGTATAAACAAGGAAAATACACATGTAGAAGACAATGTGTAATCTAGCAAGTAAGAAGACAATGTAGAACATGAAAAGTGGGTTTCAAACATGGGACATTGCTTATAATGTCCCAAGATAATTAGGGATGAAGTGGACAAAAGAATACAAGAAATGGATAAGAAATACATAAGGAAAATCCCACAAAAAATGGCATACAATAGAAGACAATGAAAAACAGTAGCAAGAAAAGTGTCAAACAACCATGGTAGTAAATAGTTTCTACAAAGAAAATACTAGCACATGAAGCACCGGTTAATATGTTAGATTAAAAGTTTTCCAAAGTATGTATGATCCGATATAAATTTATGTGCTACTAAGAATATGAAGTAGTATATAATGAAACAATATCACTTGTAGTGTGTACAAAAGTAGATGCCCCAGGAGCCATTGTGGGACTGGTAAAAGGTATTGTGCCAAACATCGTGTTGTGTATAATAATATGTGTAAAGTATACACATTCAAAACTAGAAGAAAATTGAATGCGCATGTGTATATGATAAATATAATGACATATAAAATATTTTTCTAAAATAGTAAAAAATTGTAACATGTGAGTATAAGAAAACAAGAGTAAGTGCAACCAAGATATACACAATATTGTGCATGTGAATGGAATGGAATGAAAAGTGAGTGTGATGTGAGAAGCATTCCCTTGAGAGAATGTTAAGGAGTATGCATGAGATGTATTTCATTTATAAATTCCCCTTCAGAATTCAAGAATGAACCATAGAAAAAGAGTGCATCATTAGGAAATGGTTTGAATTGTGCGCTCAAAATATATGATCGAAAAAACATATAACATAGAGAGTGAGTGAGTGTGGTGAGGTTCATTTCAGATTTATACCCTCAAGAGTCATCATAGTATAATGATGATACAAGTGTATTAAGATGTGTAAAATTCATGTGAAATACTAGATAAGTAGAAATGTGAGACACTGAGAATGCTAGAAGGGGGTAGTGAGCATGCTTCCCCCGAGTGTATGATGATGATAATGATCAAGTAACATAGTCAAAGAGATTGTCATTGTTATGGTTGAAGCCAAATGGATATGTATCCAAGACTTGGTAAGAAATAGTATAATGTTGATCACATAAAGAGCCATTGCATATTCTTTGTCAGTGAAAGGTGGTAATTAACATCCATGTGCATAACATCGAGTAATATTTTGGGAATAACCAAGAAATGAATCATTATAAATAAAAATGTGGCTGAAGGGAATGGGGAATGAAATTTTGATATGATAAACATCTAAATTTTCTCCAATATAGTCAAGCCAAGACTTCCCAAGAGTAAGCGAAGAAGTGCGTGCAAAAAAGACTGATAGAAGGAAAACATGAATACTATAAGAAAAAATAATATGAACATATCCATGATAGAGATGAGGTGAATGGGGTAGGGGAAGAAGATCATTGAGTATGAATTTGAGCCAAGCCAAGCCATCATATGTGTAAACAATGTTAGAAAATGTGGGATAAAATGGAATGTGTGGCCAATAAGTATTATTCATGAAAATAGTACATGTGAAAGGAGGAACCATAGATGCAGGTTGCCCATGAGAAGAAAATGAAAGTGGTATAACATCTAATGTTTGTAAATACCCTCAATAAAGAACCATAACATTAGTAGGAGGGGTGATCTTTTGGCGTATGGAACAATGTCCGATGCGTAAACACTTCCTTTGAGTAGAGGCAAGTTATCCGACTAGTATGTGGGTCGTAAATCAAGAAAAAGTGCATAGTAGAATAATTCGAGAATAGGTAATGCGGTGGTTGGATAGAGGTGAAAAAAATTATAATGGGTTACTATCAGTGGGAATTGTATATTCAAATCCCTCATGTAAGAATTTAACGCACTAGTGAATTGTAGAAGGCACTTCTTGCATTTTGTGAAGTCATGGCCTAATGAGTAACCAATTATATGAAATAGGATATCAATAAAAAATAACACTGTAAGAACCATTTATTGCCCAACCATGATAGGAAAATTAATAGTGCTTATGCATGGATGCGTAGTAGAATTATATTCCCAGACCAAAATAGATGTTGGGCTAATATTAGCTAAGGAAAGACCTATATTATGAATGAATGAAAAAATATAAAGATTGAGCTCAGATACATTATCGAATAAAGTTTTCTTAGCACCCAAGTTATTGATGAATATGTGTATATATAAGAGAGTATCATTATCATAAATATAAATACATGTAGTTGTATCGGATGGAAAAGTAAGTTGAGAAAACACATTTACAAATGTCTAATATACTATGTCTAGATGAGTATTAGAAGGAATGCGTGTATTAGCCAAGAAGGTAATGATTTTAGCTTGACAATCAAGATTGGATAGAAATAAATCATGAATGGATATGTCCATGATGAGAAGATGAAAAAAGTGAATAAATGAATACCCAGGAGTGTTTGAATGAGATGGGTTCACCAAATGATTTAACAAATATCAAAATTTGTAAAACACTAGATATTTCAAAGTCACAACGAAATGGTAAGAAATAAAGTACAACTTTGACCTAAGCAATAAGAAAATGGAAATCAAAACCCTAAGTAAAAGAGATGGAATAAGAGACTTAGCTGATTTCACAATAATCATGAAGACATACATAGCTAGAAAATTGATGAAAGAAGGAAACTACCACAACCAAACCCAAAAATCACCAAACTATAGAAAATGTTGGGACTAGGGCGCTTTGTACTAGGTTAGGGGTATCTAGGCACTAGAGAATGTTTTGGGTGCAGAGACTGAGAAAAACCTCATAAACTTAGTTTTATAGTGTCATAAGTTTTTCGCTAATATTTGTTTTTGATCGCTTGTAGGTCGCTAGAAGATTGTCTAGTTCGCCTATAACTTGCAAAACAAAAGACCTCATAAAAACCCCAAAAAAATCAAATACTAAAAAGAAAAATATGCAAATGGGGAGTAGGAATGACCCCAAAGTGGTAACCCAACAGAGTGAGCTTACAACCGAATACTACACTACATCTCGGACTGCATATAGTTCTATGTGCGTATGTGTATAATCGTTCCTAGGAAGCTCTTGTGGAAGATGCACTTGAATAAAAATAAATATCTAGATATAGCAATGTAAAGAGATGTGTGGATATCAAAATGAAATTCCCCCGATGAAGTGTATGCAAAAGAATGTAGTCCCTTGTCCCTTGAATGATAGATAGATGGATGCTTTGATTTTCTTATAATGTCATTGGATGTAACCTTAGGTGATATTAATATATGTTTGGAGCTTTTTCCTTTATTATGATCACATATATTTGTATTTATATGATTACCTTGTTTAAATTTTCTAATTAACATCTAAAAGGCCAACCACCAAGAAAACAATATTTCCAAAAGATAAAAGAGGCCCAAAAGGGGTGAGAAAGATGTAAAGAGGCTAGGGGTTCCTAGATGGGACAAGGGAACCTAGGCACTGACATCCTTGATGGGCACTAGTGTCCACAGTCAAGAATGATAAAGAAATGAAATTTAGACTAGGAAGTGAGGTGTACAAGACCATGGAGAAAGAAAGAAAGCAAGAAAGCAAAGAGGACAAAGACAAATGTTAATTACTAGTTTTCTTTTGAAGGAATCATATGAATAGTGGTATTTTATTAGGACCTAGAAATGTACCCAAGTGCGTGATTTAGAGTCTACAATAATTAAAACCAAAGTTATGTTTAGACTTTTTTAGTCTAGAAACATAATTTTAACAAAAAAATATGAAAACGTTGTAACCAAGTAACATAATTATTCCACATAAGGAAAAATGGTTTTAAATATTTTTTCAAACACATTAGAGGGCCCCATCCTTGAAAATAAATCATGGGGAGATGTTGTTCACAATAATTATCCCTAACCTCCTACCCTCTATGATGGCTATGTAATAGAAGATCATATCTCATATTTACACGAGAGTGGAGGAATATACTATGGTTGTGAATCATTATATTCATCAAAAGGTATCTCACATCCTCTAATGCATTAAAGACACCATGATTCACACACATCATATAAGTGAAGAATGGTATGATATATTGTCTTCTTTCTCTCTAGGTAATATAAAAAAGGATAATGAAGGGACCATTATAAAGTTATACAAAATTGTTTTGTAATTTATTGTTGGGTTTGAAAATTTTCCTAAGTATTGATAGGGTGCGAAAAGGTTATGTGTAGGTGCATGCAAGTGTCGAGTTAAGGTGTCGCGCATATAGGAAGATCAGTTCTAGGACTTATCTGATTTTGCATGTCGTGGGATACAAATAGGAAAAGTGGTTGGAGTGTTGCCTAAGTAAATATCAAAGCAATAAGACTTCATGTCTAAAAAGATCTATTTTTGGGGATAAATCACATACAATATGAAGATAAAAGTTCATGCATGAATCATGCTAATAATATGATTAAAGTAGAGTTTATTTATAGATTAATCTATTATTAGTCCTTTTGTAAAAGCATGTAGCTATTAGTGCATGACTATTTTAAGCATGTAGTTTATTTTGAGATGCATGGGTGGTGAAGGGAAAGTCCCCACCCATATTTATATTAGTTTATATGAATAGTTTTGGACACCATGTGATGTAGTAGAGTTATTTTTCCATGAGTTATTGGTGTGCATGGTTCTATGGTAGTGAATGTAATGTATTAATCTTTTGTAATTTGATGACTTCATGCAATGGATAATTGTCATTGAATTATAGTAATTGATGTCTTGATCATGGTACTTGTATGGTTAATTTGATCTTAATTCTTATATGATTTGTTATGCTTTATAGGTTGTGTAACGGTAAATTTTATGATTTAAATTTGAGTATATGATCTGGTAATTGTAAATATGAACATGCATGCTAACATATTGACAAGATTTCACAAAGGAGGGACCTTGTAGCTTCACGAGCTTTAGTTGAGTGTTCAGATCTATCTGAATGAAGTGCTAACACGCCTAGGTAATTTGGTAAAAATAAGTGAATACATTTTAGTTCCATTTCTGGGACCTCTTTTCGAACTATCTTCTAGGATGTTCCATATATATGGTGTATCGATTGACTCTTGAGAGCATTGAAAGTTAGGTATAACATAGACAAGATCAATTTGCATGGAGATATAATTCTAGGCCTAATTTTAATACATGTATGTGGGTGGAAGATCATCTATATCATGAGCTCTAGGAGATGTTTTCATCCTTTTCCAATAGAATTGTATAAGTGGTTTTTAGCATACACATCAAAGAAAAGATGCGGATACAGTGAGGATTTAGATGCAATAATATTACAAGAATGTTCTTGATCTAGATGAATCTTGGATTCATGTTATAGATCATTGGTGGGATGGTGTATTGCATAGTTATACTTTGGAGTATGTTATCTCAATGTATTATTTTTCAGAAGTTGTTGAGTTTGAATTCTGTGTGAACCCATAGGGTATTATTTACGTGTTATTGCTTTAGCAATTAAGATCTTGATGGTGGTATTGATTTTAGTGAAACTACCTATGAATAGCCAAACCCTCCATTATGCATAAGGGCGGGAGTAGGTATGGTGAAAGATGATGGACCTAGTGGAAAAAAGGTAGCGAGAGGAAATGTGGTTCGAGTATAATGAAGCACAAGAGAGGGAATTAGTGAAGAAGCATGATGTTGATGAGTCTATGGATTTATGGAAGCATAGGTCTCTTGCAAAGGATTTGAAGCTCATGTGGAATACATGGATCCAAAGCATTAGGCTCTCCCACACTTAGGAAAGTGTAGTAGAGAATCCCCTTTGGCTTTGGATGAGATAACATCGAGGAGGAAATATTGAGGACCGCAAGCATGCATCTAATCCCACCTAGTGACCTAGCCCTTGCACTTGGTGTTCCAGTTCTAGAAGTAATCATTGAGAAGTAGGTGAGTATAGGTAATCTAGTAGCTATGGGTAGATATCATTTTCCTTTGAATACAAAATTACATCAGATAAAACATACACCTATGGCAACATAGATGACATCATTGTTTGGGGTCCGATTGGAGGAATATTTTCAGGTGTGTCATTAGGGCATAGTGTGGGCACGTAAATACTAGGAATACATCTAGAAGTACTAAAACTTTGTAGACTATGGGAGTTTAGTTTAGCACTACAATCGGGATGTAAGGGAGCACATCCACTTGGTCTAGTGATTGCTATAAGAGGGTCGGGAGGATTAGGTGGATCGGGAGGATCGAGATCAAGCAATTCTAGAGGTGGAGGAAAATTCGGTGGGCAAGTTCCACACCCTCATCAGCCACATCAAGTTTACTATGAGATGTCCCTTAATTTACCTTAGTATAGGGGCATTAAATATGTAATGTATCATGTGCACAAGTGTGAGCTACTATGGCATGCTAAAGGAATTAAAACCTTAGATAGAAAAGTAAGTCATTTTTCTACCAATATTAAAGGGTGTGTGCATAGTGGGTAGTGAGAAAGTATGACCCACATCAAAATGCAATGGATTATAATTCTTTACGATCTGTGTTTATAGATGAGTTCCATATTCTAGAGTATGAGTAGAATAATATTAGCGCACTTAAGGACATTAAGCATGGTTTATCTTAGAGCATAAGGGAGTATGACATGTGTTTTAAAAAAATTTTGTCAAATTTTTCTTATGATATCCATCCCAAATCAAGATGCACAAAGTTTTTTTGGTGGATTATTGACTCTTTTCCAAATGATGCTATCTCATAAGACTTTTATAGATTTACATGATTCTTTGGAAGCATCTATTTGTGTTGAGGTAGTTAGAAGTGTGGATACTAGAGTAATTCCATTTTTAGAGCACAAATTACATCCATGAAAAAGCAATTGGAAAATATCTATACTAATTCAGCTCATGGGACGCACAAATGGCATATGGGGCATAGATTGTGAAATTGAAGGACATACTAAGGATAGATGCCCTAGCAATTCAAGTGTGTGTCATGTTGCTAGATTGTGAGATCTATCACTTAGAACATGATGCTATTAGATGTCCTCTCTTACAATGCATGATCTAGAAGAATATGTCTATGTATTGTAAGATTTACAAAACCCATACACATGACACTATTGACTGTAGATTGATTGATCATATTCATGAAGCCATCAAGAATGGTGTGCTCCAAACTAGTGTGGCCAGTGGATATAAGGAACAAGAAGGAGAACATATTGAAGGGCACACAAATTGGGATAATAGGAATAAGGGCTTTCATGGAGGATATAGAGGCTGAGGTTGTAGTGGTGGTAGAGGGAGATTTCCTCAAGGAATTTTTTATACCTGTGGATCTCCTTATCATCATTAGCGCGAGTGCCCTCAAAATGTAGTTTTATCATGGTGTGGAAAGTAGCAAAAATTTGAATAATTTCCTAACTTATATGAGCACATGAAAAAACATCACAAGAAAGATAAGGGTACGGGAATGATTAAGGTAGAACACACAGTTCAAGATCAATGGATGTTGAAGGTAACACCTAGTCCTGAGTTAAAAACTATTTTAGTTACTACATTCTCTAAGGTTGTGTGTGCATGTAGAAATCTGAAGTATAAGCCAACTATAAACAAGCAAGAAGTGATAAATCCAAAGTATACATATGTTACACATTAGAAATAAGTTTACTAGGAGATTATGGATGTCATTAGGAACCTACAGGGAGAGATTCAAGTCCTGAAGGAGTAGACACACGTTATGGATCAAGAAAAGAAGGTTGAACTCCCACAGAAAGACATAGATGACTTGAAGGAGTTATGTCAAATTTTGCACTAGGAGAACACCATCCCTTTGTTAGGGTAATGGTTGTGAGAAAAGGTACCGCACACGTAAGTTTAGGTGCAAGAAGTAGATAATTCACATGAATATACCCCCACATAATCTTTAATTTGACAAGGAGTTTAGACTTAATGTAGTCATTGATGGATGGATATTGAGTAACATTTTGATAGATGGAAAATGGAGGTTAATGTACTCACATTGGATGCATGGAATCAAATGCAAAGACCACCATTGCATCTATATTCGAATGTATTGTATATTGAAAATAGAACTAGGGCTATGCCTATTAGAGTACTAAATGATCCATATATTAAAATTTAGGGAGAAAATTTTACTAGGGACTTTCAAGTATTAGAGATTGCTAAAGCAAATAAATTCCCAATACTACTTGGGATACCTTGGTGTTATGCCAATAATGCAAATTTTTGCTTCAAGAAGGGGTACATTAGCTTTGAGAATAAGGAAGAATACATTATTATACCTTTTATTGATGTAAAGGTCGTTTCGTATGTTGAGCCCTTAAGTGAAGAATACTTGAACAAGATATATGCATGAAAAATTAGATATCCTGAGGTAAATGAGTCATCTAAGGAAGGAGTGATACAGTGGGATGATGCTCATTCAGTTAGTGACACCACAAGTATTTCTTGTGACAACTAGGCACATGGAACATATGAAGTGGTTGGGTGAGAAATTAAGAACAAAATGACTCACATGATCAAGACATGCTTGGTTAGATGTTTGGGGTATAACCATGTACTTTAGGTCCACCGGTGAGGGGAACCATGATGAATTTCTATGTGCCATGGAAGCCCAATGGATGAATGAAGGGGATAGATGAAACATGTTAAGTATATACTCTTTTTAAAAGAATAGTGTGCTAGTGCGCTACACACTCATGCAGTAACTTACTAGAATGGAAAAAATTGAGAATCACCTTTTCCACTAAGTTCCTAAGAAGCAATGTACCTTCTCAAATATGAAATTTTCATGAGAAGTCCCCCTCACATCACTTCAAGAATTGTGAGAGAATTTAGATGGAGGGACAGGATGACTTACCACCATCTTTTTGGGTACATAAGTTCTACTCTAGATTAAGTGGCTAAGTGTGTGTATGTTATTTCCATGCAGAGTTAACAAGAGAAACCACTAATTGACAAGAGATGACCTCGTGTATGATTCAAAATTTTGATTATCATTCTACTAAGCCTCCAATTAATGAAACAATGCAGATTATGAAACGAATTAATTTAGGAGATAGTGAAAAATCTGAGGAGTTTATGATAGAAATGTTTGGAGAGATTGATCTAGAGGCATGCCTTGATCTTGAAGAGACAAAAGAAGAATAAATGGGTCATTCCTAAGAAGAAAGAGAGAAGGTTAAACTGGTATACATGATAGATGATGATGATGAGCATAATAACCTAGATGTTAACTAAATTGAGGGTACACACGAGGTGATGGACACAACAGATGAAAAGGTGTGCATGTATCATTTCACTATGAAAACAAATAAGGTTAACATTAGAACAGAGAGGAAGATCCTAAGGAGGCCATTGTTGATGACTACTAGTCAAAGCAAGAAGTGGCTAAAATTATTTAAATTTTACGTGACTTCCAAAACTTATTTCCATGGGGATATTATGAGTTAAAGGGAGTACACCCTTCTTTAGGTGAGATGAAAATCAAGCTT